>CAUYON010023607.1:0-34611 GCA_963573935.1 Arctocebus calabarensis
TTTTTTTTTTTTTGAGACAGAGCCTCAAGCTGTCACCCTGGATAGAGTGCTGTGGCATCACAGCTCACAGCAACCTCCAATTCCTGGGCTCAAGCGAGTCTCTTGCCTCTGCCTCCCAAGTAGCTGGGACCACAGGCGCCCACTACAGCGCCTGGCCATTTTTTGGTTGCAGCCGTCATTGTTGTTTGGTGGGCCCGGGCTGGATTCGAACCCGCCAGCTCAGGTGTACGTGGCTAGCACCTTAGCCCGTTGAGCCACAGGCGCCGAGCCTAAGTTTAAATCTTTTATCCAATGAGAATCAATTTTTGTTAATGTGAAAGGTGAGGGTCCAGTTTCAGACTTCTACAGGTCACCAGCCAGTTCACTCAGGACCATTTGTCAAATAGGAAGTTTTCCCCCACTGAATATATATATATATATATATATATATATATATATTTCCCCCCCCACTGAATATATATATATATAATGAATAATTATATATATATATTTGCAGTATTTGGCCAGGGCTGGGTTTGAACCTGCCAACTCCGGCATATAGGACTGGCACCCTAACCCTTTGAGCCACAGTCACCGCCCCCCGCTGAATATTTTTGATAGGCTTGTCAAATGATGAAAAGATCAAATGATGAAAAAGTAGCTGGGTTCATCTCCTGGTTCTCTATTCTGTTCCATAAATCTACCTCTCTGTTTTTGTGCCAGTACCATGTAGTTTTGATCCCTATAGATTTATAGTATAGTCTGAAGTCTGGTAATGTGATACCACCTGATTTGTTCTTATTTTTGAGTAATGTATTTTCTATTCTAAGTTTTCTCTGATTCCATATAAAATGAAGTACTATTTTTTAAAGTTAATTAGAGTGTGACAATGATGCTTTAATAAGGATTGCATTAAATCTGTAGATTGCTTTGGGTAGTATGGACATTTTAACAATGTTGATTCTTCCCAGCCATGAGTATGGTATGTTTTTCCATTTGTTAACATCTTCAGTTATTTCTATTCTCAGAGTTTCATAGTTCGCTTTATAGAAGTCTTTCATATCATTTTTTAGGTAAATTCCCAGATATTTCATCTCCTTTGGCACTGTTGTAAAAGGAATAGAGTCTTTGAATGTTTTTTCAGCTTGACCACTGTTGGCATATATAAAAGCTACTGACTTGTAAGTATTGATTTTGTAACCAGAGACACTGCTGTGTTCCTTGATCACATCTAAGAGTTTTGAAGTTGAGCCTCTGGGATTTTCCAGGTATAGGATTATATCATCAGTGAAGAGTGAGAGTTTGATCTTCTGTAACCCCAATTGGGTATCCTTGATTACCTTTTCTTGCCTCATTGCAATGGCTAAGACTTCCATTACTATGCTGAATAGCACTGGAGACATTGGGCATCCTTGCCTCGTTCCTGATCTGAGTGGAAATGTTTTCAATTTTACACCATTCAATATGATACTGGCTGTAGGTTGCTATAGTTGGCTGCTATTAGTTTAAGAAATGTTCCTTCTATGCCTATTTTCTTAAGAATTCTGATCATGGGGTAGCGCCTATGGCAAAAAGGAGGAGGGTGCCACCCCCACATGCTGGTGGTAGCAGCCCGGGCCCAAAACTGAAAAAAAAAAAAAAAAAAAAAAAAAGAATTCTGATCTTGAAAGGATGTTTTGATATTATCCAAGGCTTTTTCTGTGTCAATTGAGAGAATCATATGGTCATTGTTTTTTATTTGATTGATGTGATGTATTAAAACCAACTTGATCATGGTGTATAATTTTTTTGATGTGTTGTTGAACTCTGTTTGCTAAGATCTTATTGAATATTTTTTGCATTGATATTCATTAATGACATTGGTCTATAATTTTCTTTCTTTGTTGGATCCTTTACTAATTTGGGGATGAGGGTGATATTTGCTTCATAGAATGTGTTGGGAAGTATTCCTTCATTTTCTATGCTTTGGAAAATGTTGTATAATATAGGCACTAGTTCCTCTTGAAAGGTTTGATAGAATTCGGATGTGAAGCCATCTGGTCCTGGACTTTTCTTTTTATGGAGATTTCATATTGTTGATGCTATTTCAGTGGTTGATATAAATCTAATCAAGGTTTCTAATTATTTCTAATTGAGTCTAGGAAGGTGGTATGCTTCCAACTATTGGTCCATTTCCTTCAGATTTTCATATATCTGTGAATAGAGGTTTTTGTAGCAATCACTGAGAATTTTTTTGAATTTCTGAATTCTGTTCTGTCTGTTGTTATTTCTCCTTTATTGTTTCTGATAGATGATATTAGAGATTTTACTTTTCTGTTTCTGGTTATGTTGGCCAAAGGTTTATCAATTTTGTTAATCTTTTCAAAAACCATCCAGTTGTTTCATTGATCTTCTGAATGATTCTTTTGTTTTCAATTCCATTTAATTCTGCCCTAATTTTGGTTATTTCTTTTCTTCTGCTGGGGTTGTGGTTGCACTGTTGATCCTTTTCCAGTTGCATGAGATGATCTATTAAGTTGTTGGCTTCCTCTCTTTCTGTTTTTCTTTTCTTTTCTTTTTTTTTTTTTGAGACAGAGCCTCAAGCTTTCACCCTGGATCCTGGATATAGTGTTGTGGCATCACAGCTCACAGCAACCTCCGATTCCTGGGCTCAAGTGAGTCTCTTGCCTCTGCCTCCCAAATAGCTGGGACTACAGGTGCTCACCACAATGCCCAACCATTTTTTGGTTGCAGCTGTCATTGTTGTTTGGCAGGCCCAGGCTGGATTCGAACCCGCCAGCTCAGGTGTATGTGGCTGGCACCTTAGCCAGTTAAGCCACAGGCACTGAGCCTCTTTCTGTTTTCTTGACGAAGGCTTCCAATGGTATAAATTTCCCTCTTAGGACTGCCTTTGCAGTATCCCACAGGTTTTGATTATTTGTGTCTTCATTTTCATTTTGTCCCCCAAATTTGGTGATTTCCTTCTTATCTTGTCTTTGACCCAGCTATCTTCAGCCTAAGATTATTTAGCTTCCAGGACTTTATTTGAGTCTGAAGATTCCCATTGCTGTTGAGTTCAACTTTTTTTCCTTGGTGGTCCAAGAAGATACAAGGAATAATTTCTATACTTTTAAACTTGCTGAGGTTAGACTTGTGTTGTAGGATATGATCTATTTTGGAGGATGACTCGGGGGCTGATGAGAAGAATGTGTATTCAGTTTTATTAGGGTGAAATGTTCTGTAGAGGTCTGTAAGGGTTCTAGGGTCAGTTTTGAGTCTAATATTTCTTTGTTTAGTTTCTTCTTGGAGGATCTATCCAAAGCTGTCAAAGGAGTGTTAAAATCTCCAACTATTATAGTGCAGGAAGATATCAATTTGTTCATATTCATTAGGGTCTGCTTTATGAATTGAGGAGCATGCTGGTTGGGTGCATAAATGTTTATTATTGAAATCTCTTCATGTTGGGTGTTTCCCTTGACAAATATGTAGTGACTTTCCATATCTTTCTTTATCTTTGTTGGTTTAAAGCCAATTGTATCTGCTACTAAAATTGCAACTACTGCTTTTTTCTTGTTTCCATTTATCTGTAATATACAAGTCCATCCCTTCACCCGAGTCTATTTTTATCCTTTAAGGTAAGGTTAGATTCTTGTATAGAGCAGGGCATCTGGTCTGAGTATCCAGTCAGTCAGCCTGTGCCTCTTTAGAGGACAATTTAATTGAGAGAATTGATAAGCCTGTTTATATTTTGGGTGTCATGATTTTCAGATGTCCAGTGGACATTTTTAATCCTTTCACCACTTTGGATGTTGGGTTTTATACAAAAATTTCAGGGTGAGTTTACTTTGGAAGTAGAGCATTGCACTGGTCATTGTGGAGGAAGGGTCTGAGAATATCCTGGAGAGCTGGTTTAGTTATGGCAAATTTCTTCAACATGTCTATGTTATTCTAGTATTTGATTTCTCCATCACAAATGAAACTCAGTTTAGCTGGATGGAGGATCCTGGGCTAGAAGTTGTTTTGTTTTAGGAGACTGAAGGGTAATGACCATCTTCTTCTGGCTTGAAACGTTTTGGCTGAGAGATCTTCAGTCATTCTGATATTTCTCCCTTTGTAGGTGATGCTTTTCTTACATCTGGGCACTTGCAGAATTTTCTTTTTCATCTTAACTTTGGCAAAATTAATCACAATGTGTCTAGGAGATGTTTTATTTAGATTGAGTCTTGCTAGGGTTCTGAAACTATCTGCTATCTGAAGTTCTGTATCTCTTGCAATGCTTGGGGAATTTTCCTCCAAAATCCTTGGAGAATAGAGCATCTATACCTTTAGGACCATTCTCTTCTTCTTCAGGAATTCCTATAAGATGAATGTTTGATCTTTTTGGAGTGATCCCACAACTCTCTCAGGGAATTATCAGTTTTTACTCTCCATTTGTCTGTCGCTTTGAGTGTTTGGAAATATTCAAAAGCTTTGTCTTCAGTTTCAGAGATCCTTTCTTCTGCCTGGTCAACTCTATTATGAAGGAATTCTACTGTGCTTTGGAGCTCCTCAACTAACTTTTTCATTTCCTTGAGCTCTGCTTTCTCTTTTCTCATTATGTCCATATGTTTGGAGACTTGGGCTTTGAATTCATTAATTTCTTGAGGCAACTTTGGAGCTACTCTTTGGAATTCAATTTCTATCTTTTATTCTATTCTCTTTATCTTATTTGCAACCTTTATTCTGAATTTGGTTTCTGACATTGCTTCCATGTGTTTATGCATGGCATCTTCAGTTGTATTTTTTTTTTTTTTGTCATTTCTTGGGCTTGGTGGTGTTGATCTACTCTGGTTATTCATGTTGCCAGAGTTCTTTTGTTGGTTCTGTACCATGTTTATTTTCCACTGGAGCAGCCTGTCTGCCGAACTCAGTCCACACGGGGCAACCACTCTCCCGCTGTAGTTCTGTCAGAGCTAAGGCCTCTACACCCCATTCCACCAGACATAGCCTGAATTGAAGGTCAACACTACCACTGATGGGGGATAGTCATAACCAGGGACTGCTCCTCTTCCCTCTGAGTGTCCCTTTCTTCCCACACCCTCTTTTTTCCCCATTAGTCACAGATTCCGTCCTGATGGTTGGCAGTCCACACTATGCCCAGTTGTCTCAAGACAAGCCCAAACACTCTGTGATCTGCAGGGGGCAGAACCTCAGACCACCATGTGAGGGGGTAGGAGTTTGGACTTGTGGGCGAAAATATCGTTTAATTTTATGCCCGGTGGGTGATGTCTAGGTTCTTAATGGGACTTCCCCAGAGAAAGAGATCTAGAGTTTAGCAGCTCTCTCCAGGAAGGTAAAATGAGAGGTCTTTTGTTCTCTGCTTCTTCGCAGATAGCCTGTGGTAGGCCCCCTGCTTGGGGGAGGGGTCTCCCATCCTCTAGTTGATAGGTTTTGTACCTGTAATTTGGTTTCTTGAATGCTCTTCCTTGGAGTTATAGCTTGCTGAACTTCTTTCTTGCCTCAGCTTCTGTCTTTGGTTTCATAGAGTCCAATTCTGTTCAGTTTTTCTTCCTCTACTCAGGAACCTCTGCTGAGGGTTGCTACTAGTTGGACATCTTCCCAGAATTTCCCTCAGCCCTTTTTCCTTTGAAAACACCAAGCTATTGGAGAACACCTAAGTAATCACTGATGATAACTAGAGGAGGTGGGGCACAGTTTAGGAAACTCTGATTTAGTGATTGTTCAGAGTAAAAACAATACAATAGGGTTTTTTTTTTTTTTTGAGACAACATCTTGCTCTGTTTCCCCAGGCTGGAATGCAGTGTTTTAATCTAGCTCATTGTAACCTCAAACTCCTGGGCCTAAGAGATCCTCTCACCAGAACCTTTTGAACAGCTGGTATCATAGCATACACCATCAGGCCTAGATAATTTTCTTTTTAATTGTGTAGAAACAAAGTCTTGCTATGTTGCCCTGGCTGGTCTCAAACTCTTGGCTTCAAGCAATCCTGCAGCTTTTGTCCTCCCGAAGGGCTTAGATTATAGGCGTGAATGACCACACCTGAGTGCAATGCTGTTTTTATGTGTTGCTGCTTGCTTTCTAAAGTTAGTAATGTTCTGGAAAGCCTATAGCCTTTTTAAAAAAAGTTGAAAAAATAGCAATTGGTAGGATGTTTTCCATTTTACTTTCATATCTGTTATCTCAATTGAAGTGGGTAGGGCAGGGATTATCTTGCTCCAAAAGATTTGATTTGTGTTATCTTATTGTATCTTATCCAAAGATATTTCCTAGATGTTCAGTTAGAATGAAAGCTTTTTGTTCATTTTTTTTTTTTTTTTTTGCTGTTTTTGGCTGGGGCTGGGTTTGAACCCACCACCTCTGGCATATGGGGCTGGTGCCTTACTCCTTTGAGCCATAAGTGCCACCAGATTTATTGGAGTGTGGTGGCGATTCTTCTACCATGAAAGCTATTAGTTAAAAAATAGCCCTGTGAAACTTCTTGCATAACAAACTGCATCAAAACTTTTCACATGATTCTATAATTTGGTAATCTGGTGATTTTGATGGTCTTGGAGAGCATTCACATAGCTTTACTTATCTGATGATTTGATTGGCTCTATACATTCCAAAATAGCCTCCCTGGGATGTGTGGCAATTGGTGGTGTTGGGTGTCTGTAGGGACACCTTGGTTTCACTTCTCACATGCTCTCACATTCTCTGATAGGTTAGCATGCAGTCACAGTGTTGCAAGAGTGTAAATGTGGAAGCTCAAAGCCTCTTATATTGCAAATTTGCAAAGGTTTGGGACTACTACACTGTGTCTAGTATAGATTCAGGTGTGGAGAAAGTCTCCAGCTCTTGCTAGGAGTAGTGGTAATGTCACATTACAAGGAAGCTTGGGCCTGGGGAGCAATGTTTCATTGGGGGGGTCATTATTATGATGATGTATATTGTTGCCATTGTGTATAAAGATTTCTCCACTTTATATTTTCCTCTTCATGAAGACCCATGAAAGAATTACCCAACTGGTTTAATTACCAAAGATCCTTTTATTTAACCTAAGGAATTGGTCTCATATTATCCTTTGGTCACCCAAAAGATGTTAACTACTAAAAGGGATTGATTAGATTTAATATTTCCCATTGGCTGTTAGGAAGATAAGAGCCAAATTTGAGATTCTGTAACAAGGATTTATTGTATATACTTATATTCTGTATATATTTATTATATTTAATCTCATTCTAGGTTCCAGTTTCATTTTATTCTATAACTTGCTTTTTAAAAATTTCTTCACAAAATCCTCTTTTTCTTTTTAAATAAAATTCTTACTTAGAATAGTTTAACATTTATAGAAAATTCACAAAGATAATATAGAAAGTTCATGTATATATGCCCTGCACCCAGTTTTCCTGATGTTAACATCTTACATTTTACATTGTCACTAGTAATGAACTAATACTGATAAATTATTACTAACTAAAGTTTATGCTTTATTTAGATTTCTTTTATTTCACCTAATACCCATTTTCTGCTATAGAATCCCATCAAAGAAAGCACATTATATTTAGTCATTGTGTCTTCTTAGGCTGCTTTTGCCTGTGATTATTTCTCAGACTTTCTTTGTTTTTGATGATCTTGGTAGTATTGAGGAGGATTGATGAAGTATTTTGTATAAAATCCGTCAAATGGAATTTTTCTGATGTTTTTCTCATGATTAGACCAGGGTAACAGGTTTTGGGAAAGACCACGAAAATAAAATGCCATTCTCCTACATACGTCAATGCTGAATATCACTATGGTCACCTCTGAAGTCCCCTTTGGGAAGCTATGCATCTATATCAGTGCATGGTCCACCCTTCAAAGCACTTCTTTTAGGATGAATTAACAAACTTAATTGTCAACCTAATACTCTTAAAGGTACAGACTATCAACATAATGTCACTGTTTATGTTTCACTTAGTTACTCTTTGTATGGTTTCTGCACTGTACTCTTGGAGGGAAGTTATCATGTGCAGCTCCCATTTAGGGCATGAGGAGCTATGTTTCACTTCTTTGACAGCACAGTATCTTTAAAAATTGCCTGGAATTCATATGGTCTATACTTCCTCACTTATTCAATCATTTGTTTATATTAGCATGGACAATGGATATTTATTTTATTTTTGGCTTATAATTCAGCAACCTATTTTTGCTCCAATTGTCCTAGCTTTGGTCATTGGGAGCTCTTTCAGTTGGCTCTGTTTCCTATTGACATACCTTCAATATTGTTGTTTTGTTTTGAGCATTTCCTTACTTTCTGGAACTGTAAGATGCTCCAGCCACATTTTGTGTATTTCCTGCCCCAGTTCTAGAATCAACCAGTCCTCCACGGAACTCTAGCTCTCCTTTGGAGAATATGTGGGCATTAAGTTATCATCCTGCTTTTGATTTGTGTTATCTTATTGTATTTTTTGTACCCCTATAGCAGTCTAAAACTTTTTCTGAAATAAAGAAGAATAAATAAATAAATAAAAAGACTGGCACGTGCCACATGGGCCTCTTGCAACACTGTCTCTGGGATTCCTGAGGCTCCATATAAGTCTGAGGACTTTAAAACCAATGTGTTGAAGAGGCCAGCATGTATAGGCACAAGAGCAGTGGCATGAATCGTGCCATTTTGGATCCTTCAGGCCAGCCACTGTCAACTTACATAGATCAGAAATTATTGTTCAAATTACTGACCATAATATTGTGAGATATAATAAAACAGCATGGTTTTAAGCCATTAAGTTTTGGAATAATTTGTTGTATAACTTTAAATAACCAGAATAACATCTAACATTTTCAGATGGAAATTAAGTTCTTGTGTTAGTAGAATCCAGTTTGCAGGGGGAAGGATGAGAAAAAAACAAGAGACACATTTGGGGGGGGGTGAGTGATTTGTAGGGGTAACATTGTATTATGATAATAATGACACTTTATAAGTTATGTGGCAAAATTGAGGAATTAATTTCCTTTATTTGAAATTTCAAAAATAATGAATAACAGGAAACTGGTTTGGGAAAAGAGGGAGAGAGAAAAAAAGATGCATAATTATTTCTTTCATTATGAATGTACATTCTGGATATCTCTGAGAGCTAAGAGTGTCCTGAAGGGAATATGATTAAAGTTACAAAAGAGAAAAACAAAATAAATAAGTCAGCTTTTGATCCTGCTGCTATATTTACCCACAAAAAAGGAGGCAGCTCTCAGGTGGGCTTTTGTCTATGTAATGTACTGAAATCCAAGTGTAAAAGAACAATATGAAATCTCAATTCTCCCAAATGGTTTGGGGCTAGTTCAGCCCTTGAGCTCCTGGGGAACTTGGTTCCCAAGGAGACTAATCCCACTTGCGCAGCATTAGGCATCACTGGGGTGAGAGATGAGTTTGGAGTTCTGCAGATCTCCTATTGCAGGCTGAAGCTGGGTCCCTTTGCACAGTAGGAAGTGAAATGTATTGATGTCAAAGCCACTCACATGAACGTGCTCACTCAGTGTGTAGGAGGAAGGACTGATGGACCTTGCAGGCGCTGGCTACTCACTTTCCTGAAACCTATTTCATCCCAGATAGAGCTCTTTCTCAAAGGAAAAGAGATTCAGACCATGACGCAGGGTCTAAATGCATAATTTAAGGGAAAAGTAGAAACTCTAAGGAGTTATTTGATCTCAGGTATAGAATTATTTCAACCAGAAATTGTTCTTTATTGTTTTATTGCCTACATTTTCCTACAAACACCATTGCTTTTGCTTAGCCATGTTTCTAACCCGGCTGTTCTCTTTGCCAGAGATATTATTTATATGCTAGACAAACTCAAATGTTTCATTTAAGTTTTAGCTCCAATGCTACCTGTCTATGCAAGCTTCCACAACTCTTTTGGTAGGACTTGGATATACTTTTATTTCATCAACTATTGTACCTTTAATTTACTTCCTCTGACACATGTATCACAGCATACTATAATGGCATGTTTGAACCTCTATCTTTCCACCATAAAGGGTAGACAGACATCATGGGTCTTATCTCCGTATCCCCATTACTAGCACAGTGCTCAGTACATTGTGGGTGTCAATATTTTTCTGCTGAAAGAACAAGTGAAGGGATGAATATTGATGGGTGAGGACCAATTTTGTGAATTAGGCTATAGAACTTGTAAGCCATGAGTATCTTCTACTTTTGTGCACAGAGTTTTATTGTTGGCAAAAACTTTAATTTCCATTATCTTATATTTTCACAATAGCCCTACCAAATAGGCTTACATTATTATGCCCTTTTTGTAGATGGGAACATTAAGATCCAGAGGGTTAAGAGATTTTCTTATAGTCAGTTAGATGATAAAAGGCAGGACTAGACTCCAGCCTCAGTCTTTGGCTCCAGTTTTAGCACTCCCCTAGTATGTTACACTGCCTTTTTTCTAAGTTTCTACAAGCTGCAAAGTGTAGCTACTCCTTTGCATTTGCAATTAGTCACTCACTTTGTTGAAGGAAAGGATAAATGATGCTGAATTTATAGAGTGGTGTATTGATAAAAAATAGGAAGGGCTTAAAGAATGAAGAACATGGGTTGGCGCCTGTGGCCCAGTGAATAGGGTGCCGGTACCATATACCGAGGGTGGTGGGTTCAAACCTGGCCCTGGCCAAACTGAAACAAAAAAATAGCCAGTCATTGTGGTGGGTGCCTATAGTCCCTGCTACTTGGGAGGCTGAGGCAAGAGAATTGCCTAAGCCCAAGAGCTGGAGGTTGCTGTGAGCTGTGATGTCAAAGCACTCTATGGAAGACAACAAAGTGAAACTTTGTCTCTAAAAAAAAAGAACACGTACATTTGTTGAACCGCTTTTTTGTACTTGGTGCTTTTGTATATCTCACAACAACCTTGATGAGCTGAAGACTATCTCCATTCTACAGATAAGAAAAACAAGACTCAGGGGTATTATTTAGCTGTTATGTAATTTGCACAAAAACCTCAAGAACAGTTATGACCATTCTCATTTTGGAGACAAGGAATCTGAGCTTTAGGAAGATGAACTGACTTGTCCAAGGATACTCCCTTACCCAGAGACATAGCCAGAATTTAAACCCGGCCTAATCGAACTTCAAATCAGTTTTGATGCTTAGAACCTCAACTATTCAGAAATGAAGAAAGACTTTTACATGTGAAGATTTTTAATATGCCATCTATTTTGAATATGATTATATTGGGATTTAGGTAACTCTCTGGGGCTTAAGAGATTTTTTTGACTAATATGTCAATTAAATGTAGAGTCCTATACACTTGTGTCTGGTGAGTTGTAAAAGCTGCTGAGGTGAAATAAGGTAGGAAAAAAAAAGTTAGTGCTCTTGGGTGCTGGACCTGGAAGGAGGCCTATGAAAGGAACTGTTTAAAAGTGGAAGAGCTGTGATGGCATCCACATATGAGGGATAAGAGCTCAGTGGTTACAGCATCAGTCACATATACCAAGAGGGCAGGTTGGAGCCGGCCTAGGCCTGCTAAACAACAATGAAAAAAAAAATAGCTGGGCATTGTGGAGGGTACCTCTTGTAGTCCCAGCTACTTGGGAGGCTGAGGCAGGAGAATCGCTTAAGCCCAAGAGTTGGAGGTTGCTGTGATACCACAGCTGATACCACAGCACTCTACCTCTACTGAAGGTGACATAGTGAGACTCTGTTTAAAAAAAAAAAAAAAGAAAGAGACACAAATCAGTGATAGGGTCACACAATTTTCTGAATGCAAATGTTACCAACAGTGAAATAGATAGTCCACTCATGGAGGGCAAAACCTTGTATGTAAACTCAAATAAAATGTACATGATATTTAAGACAACTTGAATAAAAAATAAAAGTTTTGATACAGTGATGTGGGTTTGGGAATGGCTACTTCATTTCCTAAATGGAGAGTGTTTTTCTGGCTTGTCTTCTTTGGTAAAGCTATACTTTCAGGGTGCTCAAAAATAGTTTCTCATGAACACTCTTATGTAATAGAGAACATAGGGGCACTTAAGTCATCTTTTTGTGTTCCAGAGAAATAAGGGAAAATACTCATTCAGGCTATGGAACATCCAACAGATAAGGGTTTTCACACAATTTTTCCTTTAAATATCACAAGGATCCTGTGCGGAGGGCAACCGTATCTTCATTTAACTTGAGTAAGCTAAGCAGAGAGAGATCAGCTAGTTTGTCCAAAGCCCTATACTAAGCAGAGCAAGAATTTCATTTCAACCTAAGTCATAGGGCTATTGAGTGAGGCTAAGACCAAAGCTTTTCCGAATCTTCCTTTTTTATTTTTTTATTTTTTACATATACATGTGTTTATTAGGTTTGAATCTTCTCACAACGATCTTATCGCTCATTGTGTCTATCTAAAGACGACTTGCCCAGGTGAAATTGAGTTTAAACAAACTTGCAGGTGATCTTTGAAGTGCAACAGAAGTTCCAAAGGACAACCTAAATGGCATTACAGGGAGAAGAGAGGTTCTGATCCATCTCTTGTTCTGACCTGCTGAGAGTTTTACATTCAGGCGGAGTGGGGCTCTCTCTCAAGTACCAGCTGGCTGGGTGAGTGTGCCTCCTTACACAGGCGACTCCTGCTGTCTCTGCACCAATAGAAGGTAGGCCAGGCACCAGCCTCATTTTACTGTTGGCTGGTCGTTACATTTAACAATTAAGGGGCAGAAGAAAGAGCCGTGGATTTGACAGTCCTGGGATAACTCAGGTTAGAATCTTAGGACCACAGATAAAGCTTGAGGAAACTCTAGATTCCACCTTACAGATGAGAAAAGTGAGGCCAAGAGAGAACACAAGGGCTCCGGAGTCAGACTGGATTGGACCTGGTCTTGGCCAACTCACAGACCCTTTCTGAGGAGCAGTTTCCACGTTTGTTGAATGGTGGCAATAATATTTAATCCAAAGGGCTGTTATTCAAGGATTAGATAAGATAACGTACCCAGAAGTTGTTACTGTTACTAGAGGGGGACTGAAATCCGTGTTTAGACCCTCGCCTTTCTGCTTCAGCGGCAGTCTTCCGTGCCAGGACTTGGTGGTACGGGAGGTGAGCTTGAGTTTGAGTTTGAGACGTCTCTTCCTCACCCCTTGAGGTTGGAGGGAGCTACGAGAAATGGGAAGGGAAACGAAGGGGTTAAGGCGACCAGCTAGAGAAAGCCGAGAAAACTGAAGCGACCCCAGCCCCACCAAGCCAGACTGAGCAAGCCCCTCCTCTCTGCCACCGGGGCGGTCGCCGCGCTCTCCCTCCCTCCGCCCCTCTCTTACAAGACCTAATGAGCTCCCCCGCGAGGCCGAGCTGCGGCCTGGCCCGGAGCGAGGACGCTGCGTCGCGCTCGCCGCGCCGGGGCGGGAGCCGGCCGCCTGGGAGCCGCGGCGATGGCGGTGCAGGCGGCGCTGCTCAGCGCTCACCCCTTCGTGCCCTTCGGCTTCGGGGGTCCAACAGACGGGCTAGGGGGCGCATTCGGAGCCCTGGACAAGGGATGCTGCTTCGAGGACGACGAGACCGGTGCGCCGGCTGGCGCGCTGCTATCAGGAGCCGAGGGCGGCGACGTGCGCGAGGCCACCCGTGACCTGCTCAGCTTCATCGACTCGGCGTCCAGCAACATCAAGCTGGCGCTGGACAAGCCGGGCAAGTCGAAGCGGAAGGTGAACCACCGCAAGTACCTGCAGAAGCAGATCAAGCGCTGCAGCGGCCTCATGGGCGCCGGGGCCCCGGGCCCGCCGTCCCCCGGCGCCGCCGACGCGCCCGCCAAGCGGCCGCTCGCTGCCCCCGGTGCCCAGACCGTAGCAGTCCCGGTCCACGGCAAAGCCGCACCCCGGCGCGAGGCGTCGCAGGCCGCGGCGGCCGCCAACCTGCAAAGCCGGAGTCTGGCCGCGCTCTTCGACTCGTTGAGCCACAATCCCGGGGCTGCCGAACCCGCGAGGGGCGCGGCTGCCGAGACCGCGGCGGGGCTGCGCGGAGCTGGAGCCGGGGGTGCCGCAGGGGATGGGGCTGGGCCCGCGGGGGGCGCAATGGTCCTGGGAGCCAGAAAGGTCCCACTTCGGGCTCGCAACCTGCCCCCGTCCTTCTTCACCGAGCCGTCCCGGGCAGGCGGCGGCCGTTCCAGCCCGTCAGGGCCAAGCGTGAGCTTGGGTGACCTGGAGAAGGGCGCGGAGGCCGTGGAGTTCTTCGAACTGCTGGGGCCCGACTACGGTGCTGGCACGGAGGCGGCAGTCTTGCTTGCCGCGGAGCCTCTCGACGTGTTTCCCGCCGGAGCTGCAGTATTTCGGGGACCACCGGAGCTGGAGCCCGGTTTCTTTGAGCCACCTCCTGCGGTACTGGGAAACCTACTGTACCCTGAGCCCTGGAGCGTCCCGGGCTGCCCCGGGAACAAGAAGCCACCCCTGACTACCCCTCGCGGCTGCCTGACCTTGAACGAGCCCTTGCGCCCCTTGTATCCCGGCGTCGCAGATTCTCCGGGAGGGGAGGACGGGCCGGGCCATTTGGCCTCTTTCGCCCCCTTCTTCCCAGACTGCGCCCTGCCCCCGCCGCCGCCACCCCATCAAGTGCCCTACGATTACAGCGCGGGGTACAGCCGCTCGGCCTACTCCAGTCTGTGGAGACCCGATGGGGTTTGGGATGGGCAGCCGGGGGAGGAGGGGGCGCCCCGGGACTGAGTTCGCCCTTTGCGTTAGAAAGTTCCCTGGGAACGCCACGCCTCCACAGGTTTCTCCTAAGTCTAAAGAACGGTGGGAAAATCCAAGTGGAGATGAAACGGGATTTAAAAAAGTTCAGTTAATAAAGCAACTTCAGAAAAAGAAGTGAAGAGGAGTCGAGGATTGTTTTAATCCCATTCTCGAGTGCTTAAAAAAAAAAAGTTGGTCGGTTCTTACTGGAACGGAGGAGCCACAAAATCAAGATGGTTTGGGGCGTTGGGTGGGGATGGCGGAGGGGCAAGAGGTGGCTTCTGTAGCCACCTGTCCTTTCTCCAATTTTTCAGCAAAGGTCAGTGTTTTTAGAGTAATTGCTCCTTCCAAACAGTGCCCTGGTCCCTCCCCTGCCCTCTCCTGGAGTGCATTTTGAATTAAAGCCTATGTTGAAAAGCACGGAGTGGAGACATGTGGTTATTGATGTGGGTGTTTTCTTACTGAGTGGTTCTTCGTGCGGTCTCAGTCTTGCTAGGTGAGCGTGTTGCTGAGAACAGAGGCGCCCTTCCTCTGCTGGCCCTTGGGTAGGGTTCTCTTCTGGCACTCTTAACTTTTTTCCTGTTTCCTTACCCTCTCCATCTCCTTCCACTTGTAGCAGTGCCATTTCTTACTTTCCTCCCCTTTCTTTCTCTGGCCTCTCATTGCTTTCTCTGGGATGTTTCTTTTAGCCAGCTTTTTCTTGAAAGTCTCTCGGAGACTTAAATTTGACAAAGCTGTGGTCCACCTCTGTCTGATCCTCGCCCCATTTTCAGGCCACCTTGGGAGGAGGAGAAGACTGAGCAAGCTGTAGTCTCTTTTCATTCAAGTTTCCTTATCTGAGACAATAGGGATGGTAATGTTCCTCACACTCTCACTTCTTCACAATTTCTTGGGTAGTCCCAAGGGAAACGTACAAAATGCTCAGAGGCTGCTGCAGAACTTGATTATGTGTATTTGAATATTTACATACGTAGCTAAATGGTTTATACCTATGGATGCAATTAAAATTGTGAGTCCCAATCTCTCCCTCCACCCCCCCCCCCCCCGTCTATTTGCTTGGTGATTGCCTTTTCCCTTACAAGTTGTGCAGTCTCTTTATCACCTGTTCTTCTGTTCCACTCCCCCCTATTGCTTCTGTGGGTGTCTGCCTCCCTGTGCTTCCTCACTTCCTGTACCCACAGCCTTCTGTGCAAATGGTGAAGGGTATGAAATTATGGAAAGGAGGCTCTCTATTCCCTTAAAAGTAGATTTGATGAATGGAATCTGAAGGGCTCTTCAGGGAGGAATCCGATCTGTTGCCATCGGGAGTCTTGGGAGGAAAAAGTCAGAGAAATATTTTAACCCACCCTGAATGTGGCAGAGAGGACACACATCATCAGGATGGTTGAGAGGCAGAGGCAGAAAGACTGAGGGGAAGTGGGCAGCTGTGGGGTAAGGAGGGAGCCTCTCAGTGCTGCAGATCAGACCAGCTGGTGAAAATGAACAAAGAAAGCAATGCCCAGAGAATATGAGGGAGATTCTGCCTACCGGTTATGCTGCAGAGGACAGCTGCTGCTTCTCTTTCAGCATCTTACAGAGATTGCAAGAATACCTACATGTGAAGAAGTTGTAAATCCAGTGTTACTGCAATAGACTAAAAAATCTAGGTTAATGTTTTCACAAATCAAAAGCACTTTATTTCGCAGAGGAATTTGTGAAAAAACAGATGGGTATCAAGCAGTGGTAGATGTGCCTTTTAACGCTATCTCTAAATCACTTAATTCTGAATAAAACTTTTATTAAGACAGCACCACAGGAAAGAGAGCAATGGGTATTGTTAATGACGAAAAGAATGATTGCAACCCCAGAAAGTTGGTGTCTATTGAATTTCTTTCAGAGTGGTGAAAAGTGATTAATTCCATCAAGCTAACTGAATATTACTTAATTATTCTTTAATTTATCTAAAGTACTTTATGATGAATATAATTCAGGATAAAATTGCACAGTAGAAAAGCGTGAATAACTCTGTGACTATTGCTAAGTCTTTAGTGTCATTGTAATGTTTCTTTCTTAATTTTCCTTTTGCTTTTTAACCTGGTTTAATAAAATAAATTATCTCTTGCACAGTATCTTGCTTGCCATGCCTTTCATAATAATACCACCTCTGTGTGTTTCCACATGCCAGGCATTGAGCTAAATACCAGCTCACTGAGCCTCTTAATAGTCACATCCTGGAGGGGTTATAATTATTCCCATTTGAAAACTGAAGCTCAGACAGGTTAAATAGCTCGTTAATAGCAAGTCAAGGATCCAAGATCCAGGCCTACTGGTGTCCTGATGCTATTAGGACCCGCCTATTACTTGTCAGTCTGTGCTATGCTTTATAAGTATGTACATTTTCGGTTCCCTGCATTCTGCTACTAACAGTGTTTCTCGAACTCTGCACTACTGGTATTTTGGGCCCTATAATTCTTTGCTGTGGGGGCTATCCTATGCATAGTAGAATGTTTAGCAGCATCTAATCTATTCATTAGATGCCAGTAGCATTCTCCTAGTTGTGACAGTCCAAAGTATCCCCATTACTGCATGTCCCCAGGAGGCAAAATTACTGCCAGTTGAGAACTGTATAGCAGAGAAATACATGATACCATGTCTGTGGGATGCCTGGTGCTTTCACATACATTATTTCATTTATTTCTTACAGAGCCTGCACTTAGGTATTGTTATCCTCATTGTTACAGGTGACAAATATGAAAAACCAAAGGGAGAGGCTAAATCAATCACCTTGGGTGGATTTCCTCTCTGTTCATTTACCAGTCATGGACCAGTACGTTAACTAATTGAAATGTGGTTTTCTGTTTGGATTCTATTATCTAGGATGCCCAGAATGTCTGCCAGGCCTGTATGTAGCCCCAAGTCACCCCATTTCTGATTCCTTTTCTCCCTAAGTTTCCTTCCAGTTTGAGCACTGTGCCCAACCATACATCCTGGTAGGTGCCTATCAATAATAGTTCTGCCCAAGGGCTGAATGAATTATTTCCTATGTCATTTTCTACTGAAACATTTTAGAGTTGGTTTTTATCTCTTGCTTAGCCCCATCATTGTCTATAGAGAATTCTCTTTACAATATTTTTGAGACTAGAAATATGTTATAATATGCTTGTAATTATGTGACTTTACTCGGGATCCTAGCCTAGCTGGTAATAATAACTATACTTGTATGTCACATATATATGACTTTCCACCTCAACTATTGAATTTCTTGGTGCCTGGCATGTATTTTAGCATCTTCCTACATCTTCTGAATGTCTTAAACTTTGTTCGTCTCAATTAAAACCTCTTTTCTACCCTTCTCTTTATTTCAAGGTCCTGACAAGATGGAGACCATCTGCAGTAACCCCCTCTGTCTCCCACTCTACTTTCACTTGACTCTCTCTTTAGCAGGCAGGACTTTCTCTTGCTCTCATGGTTTAAGATCTTGCCCCCCTTCATGAGGATTAGACATTGCTCCATTGAGCATCTTTATTGTCATACATCTTCAGCCTCACCCTTTCTCCTAGTGTTTGCTCTCATTCTGGAAATAAACCTTTATGATGATTTAAAAGATTAAGAACCAGGTGAAATAAGTAAGTAAAAAACTCACAAAATCCTGTTTCTCTAAGTATTCCTCTATCTTCTATTTAGAGTGAACTTTTGGAAAAAGGATCTACACTTTTTGCCTCTACCTCACCTGCAATTTAAATCTTAACTACTTTGAGTGCTAGGGTGACCAATTATCCCAGTTTGTCTTGGACTGTTCCAGTTTTAGCACTGTAAGTTCCACATACCAAGAAATCCCTCAATCCTGGGCAGACTTTGCTTCTGTCCCAGGATTTCTCTCATGGAACCACCATTAAAAAACACAGGGTTGTCCAGGTTTCAGTTCCTGTCACCTCTGTGCTGGATTTGGACAGTTGGGCTCCGTTTTCCTAAAACTCTCCTTCTTGTGGTTTTGGGGTCTTAACTTTCTAGCCATGCCTTCAATCTCTCTTCCCCTTTGACCTTGGTGTGTCCCAGTTTCCTTCCTTTCTGCCTTTTGCTCTTATTCCTCCTTTCTGGGTGCTGGTGTTTCTTCCCAAGGCTTCAGTTATTCTTAATGTATCAGTAACCTTCAAACCTATACATGCAGTCTTGCTATCTCTTCTTTGTGCTAGGCCCGTTACCTACTTCTTTCCTAGGTAGCATCTCCTGGTACTGGT
Organism: Arctocebus calabarensis; assembly: GCA_963573935.1. Lineage (NCBI taxonomy): Eukaryota > Metazoa > Chordata > Mammalia > Primates > Lorisidae > Arctocebus > Arctocebus calabarensis. The sequence continues at coordinate 18,835 of CAUYON010023607.1, forward strand.
GGTGGTGGTGGTGATTATAAATTTCTGAAAAACTCTATGTCCAAAATCAAACACATACACCAACCATCTAGCCACAACCAACATAGCCACATTCTTTCCTGTAGCCTCTCTCATCTATTCAGATGGTTACTACAGCCTGTTGTACCTTCTAAGTCTCAAATATTCCTATCCATGACCTTCACAAAAACTTCATTAAAAGTTATGTTCTGATATATCCATATCCATATTTATATAAATCCATATTCATATGAACATTTCCATATGTAATAGTGGAAATATTATTGGATTATTATCTATGTTAGCATTCAATTATCTTTTTTTTTTTCCTGAGACAGAGTGCTAGAGTGCCATGTGTCACAGTTCACAGCAACTTCAAACTCCTGTGCTCAAGTGATCCCCTTGCCTCAGCCTCCTGAATAGCGGGGACTACAGGCACCCACCAAATGCCCAGCTATTTTTTTCTATTTTTAGTATAGATGGGGTCTCAGTCTTGCTCAGATTGGTCTCAAACTTCTGAGCTCTAGCAATCCACCTGCCTTGGCCTCACAAAGTGCTAGATTTATAGGCATGAGGCACATGCCTGGCTTTAATTATCTATTTTGAATACATAATTTTTCTAACTACTCTGTCAGCCTGGGCAGAATGCCTTAATGTCATCATAGGTCACAGCAACCTGAAAATCTTGGGCTTGAGCAAGCCTTTTGCCTCTGTCTCCCCAGTGGCTGTGACATAGGCACCTATTAGGATAGCTTGCTAGTTTTTTTCTGTTTTTAGGAGAGACAGGGTCTTGCTCTTGTTTATGCTAGTCTGGAACTCCTGAGCTCAGGTGATTCACCAGCCTTAGCCTCCCAGAATGCTGGGATTACAGACATGAGCCACCAGGCCTGGCCTATAATTTATTTTTTTATAAAGTTCTAATTCTTTCTGGGCTATGTAATACCCTGATATTTCCTATTTTACTTTTTAATAAAACCTGGATATTATCTATTCAGTTGATTTCATGGCTCTCTAATGGGTTGTCTACATTTTGAAAGACACTGCTCTAAACAGGTGTCCTGCAGTGGCAGTGCAGAAGCCAGTGAGTACCTCTGTGCTGAAGATGGTGCAGCCTTGTCCCTGTGCCTGTTAACATGTGTGTGTGTGTGTGTGTGTGTGATCTGTATGGCACAGCTTCTGCCCTAGTTCCCACTCAAGTTCAGCTATGTCTGAAGGTCCATGTGGAGGCCTGGCTCACTTAGCTAGACTTCCAGATTTTTTGTTTTTTGTTTTGTTTTTAGACTTCCAGCTTTTGAGTGAAGGCTGTGTGCATCCTATTCATTGTTGTACCCCCTGGGACTCCCTATGCCTGACATACATGGCTTCAAATATTTGCCATGAATTGACAGCCCTCTTTGCCGTTAGCAAGCCCCTGTTCTTTCTTGGTAGGAAATTCACAGTGAGCTCTGCCTACTACTGCAAGGGAATCAAAGATACCTTGGAACTAGAATGCTGCTGCTCATGTGGCTTCCTGTGCCAGGGTCTAACAGGTCTGAATTCCTCACCTGCTTCCGCTGGCCCTCTTCCCTACAGGTGATAGTCCAGTCCAGCTTAAAATAAGCCCAAGTCCCACTTGCCTCTAGGACCTCATGACGAATCTGTTTTCTGGCCCCCAGCTCCAGTCATGTCTCTATCCCTGTTTTGGTTTCTTTCTAACATCCACCCAACAAAAGACCCAATTTTTCATTTCTCAGAAGGAGAAATTTTTGTTAAAGTGTGAAATTGGTGGAATTGTTTAATACCTCCCCTTCCACATACAAAATTAGGTATAAAAGTCATGGATCTGTCTATTTTGCAACAGTGTAAAAATAACTGTACTTTTTCTCAAGGTAGAAAATAGTTATGAAGAAATGTCAGGCTATGTTATGGAAAGACCCTGAGCCAAACTAAATAATCTATGTGCCTGTCTGCCACTTTCATCATGCCTATGTGGTCAAAAAGGCTGGGTTATGACATGTGAAATCAGAGGGTGCTCATTCATGGGAGCAGGGACTGAAAGGATGTGTAGGATCTGGTGAGTGAAACGGCTCGAACAGGGGATTTGTGTAACTCAGTTGTTCATCCTAACACCATTTTACAGAGCCTCATTTTGTGCACATTGTACGTAAGATGTTAAGATGCAGAGATAAACATAATGTAGGTCTTAACTTTAAGTAGCCCATAACCTGTTGGAACAGAGAGATGACCAGCACAGTGCCAGGGCATGGATGAGGTCCTGTGGGAACAAAGAATCTCACCACATTGTGAAATGTTATCAAAGAAGGCTCTAGTGAGATGCAGCATCTTTTTTTCATGTCACACATTTTTATTAAGCCACTTACTGAGGACAGGTACTATGTGCTTGGTTCTGGGGATACGATGATAGGAAAGGTGAATAATACATGTCCCTAGTGTGGGATAAAAGGACAAGGGAGCAGGCATGTGTGTTATGGGGGGGAGGGTATAATAGGCATTTTCAGAAATTCAATGGGGTCCAGGGTTGGTAAATATATGGCAGGAACCACTTTTTGCTCCTGTAGTCACATCAGACATTGCAAATTCAACAGGGTGCTATTGCCTTCTGAGCATGAGTTCAGTTTTATTAACTGCCATCTACTTGTTTTAAAACTCATTTTCCATCTGGTATTTATTTTGTCAGTGCCACATATTTGATCCAGTGCTGAGGGACTTGCTCTTGCTGTCCAGATTCACAAGAGATTCCAGTTTAAATCATAAGTCCTCTTGCTAACATACAGTGAGAAACACAAACGTAAATCAGTTCACACCTGACTAGGAGAGTCCCAGGATTTACCTACATAGGAGACATGTGAATCAGGGACTTGTGTGTGCAGTGAACAGGGACTTGAAATGAGAAAGGCAGTATAACTTGTGTGAACAACTCAACAACATGGGAGCAGCTAGGACTAGGTTTCTTTTATGTTCCATTTATTGCTTAAGCACCTACCTGCTTATTTGTATAAAGCCTTAGTAACCTAAGCCTATGTATAGAATCCCGTCCCCAGAGAGCGCCAGAACCCTGGAGGTATATATAGTTCTACAGACTGATGGAGTCCAGACAGGGAATTCAAGCTGGCTTTGCCATTAGAGAAAGTTGAGAAAGTTGACAGTTGAAAGCTGTCATTGTTTGCCATGCAACAGAGGACTGCACAGATCATATGTTGTGCAAGCATGCATGGATATGGAGATGAGTGGGAACTAGAATGCATCATGTTTACACTAGTGATACCAAGCTGTTCACCCAAAGAAGGGGGTAGTTTATTTCTTTTACAATAAAAGTTTGCATAAAGTCACCATAAAGCTAGTGTTGGCCCTAAGGGTCATAACTGAAAAATGGTCCTACCTAGAAGAACAGACTTGCTTGTGCCATTTGCTGCAGAGACCCCATGTGCATTGTGGGAGGATAAGCTACTCCTTCAGGACCAGGCCCCAGGAGCACTGGGACAGGACTGGTTCTGGTACTTGCACATCTGGACCCAGCACTTCCAACACTCCTCTTCTCTTTCTGGGGTCTACTTAGTTTTAGGTTGTCAGTTTTTTTCTTTTAAGACCTTTTGCTTGACTATGGCCTCCTTGACCTTAGGGCCTCAGTAGTGTTCAAAGTTTATTTCTTGGTCCTGCCTATCCGAGTCTAGTGGGTAACTTTTCTTGCTAAACAAGACTTCTCTAATTTCTGGTAGTGGCCAGTGTGTGTGTGGGGGTGTTCTGGATACATTGGTAAGGGGGTTTGAATGTTGAGGATATCTTTGAAGTCACTGGAGTCAGACAGTAGAATGTTAATTCCTGCCTTTTCCTTTCAGATGTGGCCCTTGAGGAGGTTATTTAAGCCAGAGCTTCAATTTCTTCTTCTGTCAAATGGCGATAATGATAACAGACAGTGTTATGGTTATATTAGATTACTATATAAAGCTCTGAGCATTATTCAAAGACTCTCTTCAAATGGAAGCTATTTTTGTTACCATTACTGTCCAAAGAGGCACAGAGCTGAAAAAGAGTCTTGAACTTCTTGGTCCCTCCTCTGCATCCAGTAAAGAACAACTCTGGATGCCTTGGATTTTGTCTCCATTTTTTAAATGTTCTAGAAGCTGGGTGGAGTCTGTGGCTCAAAGGAGTAGGGCGCCGGCCCCATATGCCAGAGGTGGCTGATTCAAACCCAGCCCTGGCCAAAAACTGCAAAAAAAAAAAAAAAAAAAAAAAAGAAAAAATGTCCTGGAAGCTCTGGAACTGAAAACATCCCATCCCTCCACAATGATTCAGAATCCGTGACTAACAGGCCCCTTCAGATGAGCTGGTTTGTAAAGGAGCAAAGGCAGAGTGAGTCTTTACTCCAAAAGACAAAACAAAACCCTGCACAAAGGACTCACGGCCATGGGGCAGGAGCCGTGCATCTTCCCAGCATGCCTGGAGTGTCTGGTCCTTTCCCTTGGTAGGGGAGCAAGTCTCCCTCTGAGGGCTCGATAGTGGTTGGTCAGTGAGGCCCAGTGTCCCAAATTCTGGGTGCAGAATGTAGCTCAAAAACTCCATCTCTTAATCAATTCTTCCCATCATAACAGAATTTCAATGTGAGGCAGGGGATAAAGTGGCCTAGAGAAACTCGGGAAACATTTGAATTGTTGCCCAGAACTCAGGCAGAATCTGAATCACACTGGCACGGGCCTGAATCATGAGTTGCTGCCAGAACATTGTAAGAAAAACCATTCTTGTGTGCATAATGGCATGAGGAAACAGGAAGTGCTGCAGCACGGTGCTAATTATTACTCTCTCTCTGAGCAAGGCCACATTCAGTTAGGAGGACCTTACCTTTGTTCATGTAGGTTAACACATGAACACACATCAACTGCTGAGAGCAAGTTGGACAGTGGCAAAAAGTGCTGAAACAACAATAGCTTCAACAGCATAGTGATTGCAGCCCTGGACTTGGAACTGCCATACTGCAGGGGTCACAGACCTACGTGAACCTTGTTTGAGTTTCATTTCTGCCTTTTCCATTGAGTACCAATACCATTAAGTAGAGTTACTTTCTAAGCATCAGCTTCCTCATCTGCAAAGGAGGATTGCCAGTATTTGGTATGAGAATTACAAATCATGTATGTAGCTACTGTAAGGGCCAGGCATATAGCAGTCTCCCAGGCACTGGTACATATTATTTCTAAGGTCTGGATATAACCAGCTGGCTGGGTAGGTTGAAATAGTCACTTGACCATTTCTGAGTGCCAATGTTCTCGTCTATAAAATGGGAATACATGGTGTCCCCATATGGTAGTTTGAAGATGAACTGAAATAGAAACATCCTCCAGCTGTGTTGGCTACATGCAAGCCATTAGGAGGTATTGGCGGGAGCTGAAAATACTATAGTTGGAGAATAAAATATCCCTTTTAGCTGTGAATTTATTTCCATTTCCTCTGGAGTCTGAGGAAGATCCAAATCCTGTTGTTTAGACTCTGTGTTTTTCTCTGTGTTTAGACTCTGTGTTTGACTCTGTGCTAATACCTGTAGCTAATTTTTAGGTCACTTTGATATTTCCCTTGAGTGAGATTTTCATCATCCTTTGGTTAAAATAAAATTTTTAGACATAAGAGGACATCAGGGACTTTAGAGCTGGATCTTACCTAGGAGAACAGAATTGTCCTCAGTCCTGGCTGTGCATGTGATTCTCCTGGGGTGAGGGAGCTCCTTGAAAAACAGCCTGGACTCCACTCCAGACTCATAGCTTAAAAAACCACTGCTCTGTCCCAAACTCTGTTAAAGGCTTTGTGTTCCTACTTTGTGTTTTTTTGTTAAAGGCTTTGTGTTTTTTTATTCACATAGGTGACAAAATGTACAGCTAGAGCACATAAAAGATACAGCTGATCTTAATATTGGCAAAAATCATAGGAGGAGTGTATATAAGGAAGAGAAGGAAAAAGTCTTTTCTAAACATGTCAAAAAGAATTTAAGTGTTTATACTTTGTGTGACTGTAAGTGGAGAGAATCATCTCTTTTGTCCAATAAAAGCGGTTGGTGTTAAGATTAAAAAGCTAGGCTTGGTGCCTGTAGCACAGTGGTTACAGATTCGAACCCGGCCTGGGGTGGCTAAAATAACAATGACAACTGCAACAACAACAAAAATATAGCTGGGCATTGTGGCAGGCACCTGTAGTCCTAGCTACTTGGGAGGCTGAGGCAAGAGAATCACTTAAGCCCAAGAGTTTGAGGTTGCTGTGAGCTGTGATGCCACAGTGCTCTACTGAGGGCAATAGCTTGAGACTCTGTCTCAAAAGAAAAAAAGATTAAAAAGCTAATTTTAACATAAAATCTGGAAATGTGAAATACCCACTTAATGCTTCAAAATGGATAGGTTGCTCAAGTTCCCATGAATCTTAGCATTTTTTCCTTTATAAAGTGAATATAATGATAACATTACTTGTTTTGCTTATATGTAGTATGTGCTGTTGTGAGGAATGAGAATGTGAAAGCTCTAGCAGTGGGCTTCGCGCCTGTGGCTCAAGTGGCCAAGGCTCCATCCACGTACACCTGAGCTGGCAGGTTCGAATCCAGCCCAGACCGCCAAACAACAATGATGGCTGCAACCAAAAAATGGCCGGGTGTTGTGGCAGGCACCTGTAATCCCAGCTGCTTGGGAGGTGGAGGCAGGAGAATCGCTTGAGCCCAGGAGTTGGAGGTTGCTATGAGCTGTGATGCTATAGCACTCTATCCAGGGTGACAACTTGAGACTCTGTCTCAAAACAAACAAACAAAAAGCATTATCAGCATTTTATAGAATTCAAAGCATTGAACAATGAAAAGAATGCTTCGTGACATTCTTCGACACAGTGCCTATTTGACACTTTATTCCCTTAGTTTCCCCACCTGCACAGTGGAACCAGTGATGCCTAATGTCCATCTCAGTGGGACGTCATGAAAGAGGGTATTCATGAAAGCGCTTGGAAAAGCAAGAAAACTGTATTAAATTAAAGTTATAGTCTCCATTTTACAACCAATAAAACAGGTTGTGTGTGGGCACAGCCCATTGAGCATTCTGGGCAGAGCTGGGGCTCTGGCCAGGCCTTCTGGGCTCAGTGTTTCTGCTTCCAGCAGACTGTCCCATGCCCTGCTTAACAGCACTGACTTCTCTTTGCTCTTGGTTACCAATCTTCCTGAGAGAGAGGCAGGCCCCGACCCATTCTTTGAGTGAGGCCAGGAAGAATAGGACCATTTATATTTCTGCTTAGAGAACTGGAAAATCCTTTTATCCTGCTTCACTGAAAAGCATCTTGGCAGAACTTCAGGGATTCAAAGGCCTAAAGAGCTATCTAGTGGTCACACATGAAAATGACTCTTGCTTTTGGGAATAGCTTCTTTAGAACTGAGGTAAAATAGGAATGGATTTGTTTTGGTCTCCTAAATTGTACATTCTCTAATAAACACCGAACAGGGCTTGGTATAACTGCACTTTCTCTTCTTGTAACCCCGGACTTCAGAGTCATACTAGAGGAAAACTGGGAACATCTGCAGAGCTGAGCTGCTACAAAGCCACAGTTTTCATTCTCAACTCCTGGTTTGTAATTAGATGTGTCTGTACCACTGAGTTGTAGGTGATGGAATGTGAGGGGAGTTATGTGTATCACTTGTAGGTCTGGCTCATAAAATTTCCCACATATAAATCTTTAAGCTATTTTGCCTTTTGTGGTTTGATACAGATCAGTCCAATAGTTTTGGAATTCATGTGTTGAAGACAGAACTATGAGATGGAAGGAATCTCCACTCAGTGGAGAGCTGCCAAGCAGTAAAGAAAATTTCTTTTGAACTTTACGTAGCAAGAAAGAAATTGTTATTGCCTTCGAGCCATTGTGCATCCTTGTGTTTGTTACAGCAGTTAGGGTTAACCAAAATAGGTGTGTGAGCTAGTTATGGCGAATTAAGTCAACAATGGAAATGAGAAACAAATTTACCATGACACTAATGAAACTCTGTCTTCAGGGTTCTTCACTTGCACAGGACCTTTCCAAGGTGTGCATTTGGGGAAGTGGCAGTCCCCTGGCAATGTGTTCATATGATTATGTTTTCTGAAATCTGCAAAAGTAAGATATTTTCAACTACATGACATTGGTTAGGAATGCTGTCCCCTTCCTTTTCAACTTTCCCTCCATCATACTTAACTTTGTTTTGGGTGGTATTGGAGAGTCATTGACATTTTTAGGATCTAGCCAAAGGCAAGCTGAGTGGAGGTACATTTAGTATGAGTGTAGCTGTTGTGCTGCTGTAGTTTTCTATTTGTTCCCTGCAGAGTAATTGTTAGCTGTTCTGGTATAAGAATGGTGTGCAGTTGTGAAAAGACAGTTGTGTGGAATAGAGGCTGTTCCACAGAGCCTGGGACAGGGAACGTGAGCAGGAAAGGAGAATAAAGGTTAGAAACGTGTGAAGTCAGAAGCTAGTCTGTAGAAATTACTTCTGATCCATTTGATGCATAAAATTATATGCAAAAAAGTTAGTTCTTATTGATGCTTTGTCAAAATTGAATTTCTCTCCTATCAGTATATACTTGGTGATTTTTAAAAGTATATACAATTTCTAAAAGCATTTAACATTTCCCCCTGGGTTTTTTTTTTTTTTTTTTGATGAGACTGGCTTAATTGATAAAGTTTGAATATAGTAGTAAACTGAATGTTCAAAATATGTTCTAGAACATTTCAATAAAATAAAGGGGTGTATAAAAATTATAGATTTTTTTATTTGTAACTTTCTTTGATAATCTTAAAATTAGTTATTAAGGAATTGAGAGAAAATTCAGATAAAAATACTGGGATATCAAAAAATGCAATTAATAACAAGAGAAAAATAATATAAAATGATTCTGACTTGAAGAAGTGAATTGTAACAAAAAATTCTTCAAATCATACCCAATGCAATAATTCAGCAGAGAAAGATAATTTCAAATAGAAATAAGTAATAGGCACTAGGATACATTTACTGAAGAAGAGTAAATTATATGAACACATCAGAAATGATTTAAATTTCTTACTGATTGGATATAATATTTTGATATTAAAAAATAATAAAACTCACAATACACCACAATGGCAAGAACATCAACAACAAGTGGCTAATGGTGTAATCAACTCAGGATTGGCTTAAGACTGGTCACTTAGCCCAAGAAATCTTGAAATATGATGAAATGTTATAGTTGAAATATGAAAGAAAATTGATAGAGGTCTTTCCAAATTTAACAATAGTTCTAAAAAGTTACATAGTACAATCACAACAGGTTGTAAAGGTGAAAACACTTCTTAAATTATGAGGGAAAACCCAATCATTCATGCTAAAGAATAGACCAAATTAAATCTCTATTCTTTCTATAGAAAATAATATTATAAAACCATTGTCATATGAAGAGGGAGTTGGAGGCAACAAAAGGCAAAAGCGCAAGAAAAAACCTGTGGCTCAAAGGAGTAGGGTGCTGGCCCAATATGCTGGAGGTGGTGGGTTCAAACCCAGCCCCAGCCAAAAACTGCAAACAACAACAACAACAACAGCAACAACAACAAAAAACCTTAAGAGAAGTTAATTCATTAAAATACAGTCATATACCACATAAAAAATCTTGGTCAACAATGGACCACATAGGCTTCTGGAGCAAGATGGTGGCCGAGTAACAGTTTCTTTGCAACTAGTCATGGTGAGTCTGGGGAGAGAAGACTTCAGGCATCTCTAGCTGGTGGGATCTGCCCAGAAACATCCCTTTGGGGACACAGGGAGTCAGTGAGAGACTTCTGGACCCCACGAGGAAGGCAACAGCAGCGGAGAACCGGCAAGTGGTTGCGTGTGTTTGTTTGGTCTAATCCTACCAGCAGCTGTAAGTACAGCAGGAGTGAGATTGCAAACTGGAAAGGCCTTACCTGTGAGCTGTTTGGGGTTTTTTTGGACTTGTCACTCAGTTGAACTGCCTTGGGAGAATTTGGGCAAGAGTGCGGAGGACTTTAAATGTTGTCTAGGGTCCCAGACTGAGCCGCTGAGCCAGACAGAGCTAACAGTGTTTGGCTGTCGGCCCTATGGAGTCATTGTGGAAGAACTGCCCTGGCAAGCTCCACCCTCAGGGTCCCAGAACAAGTATCAGTGGGGAGCGAGTAATCTAGTGACTGAGCAGCCTAAAGGTGGGGACTGAGATGCCTTGCAGCTTTAGCCCTCAGAGGCAAAGAAGACTGGTTTTGGCACACTGGATAAGTGGAGAGCCACTTAAGGAGTGATCCCAGTGACAAGTGCTTTCCTGGGAAAGCTTCTGCTTAGCCCAGGTTAGCAATTTAAAGTGACTTTTAAGTGGGCTGAGGAAAGATTTAGGCTCTCCATCCTGCGGGGTTTGAGAAATCATTAGAGGCCTCCGGTCTCCATCTTGTACAGCCATGTCAGCACTGTGATTAACATATCATACCCCAGAAGATCACCTGTTGCCCAAACAATATTCAGCAAGATATATATATACTGCTTTGTTTTTGGTTTTGTTTTGTTTTGTGTTCTTTTGTTGAGATAGAGCCTCATGCTGTTGCCCTGGGTAGAGTGCCGTGGCATCACAGCTCACAGCAACCTCCAACTCCTGGGCTCAAGTGAGTCTCCTGCCTTCGCCTCCCAAGTAGCTGGGACTACAGGCGCCAGACACAATGCCCAGCTGTTTTTTGGTTGCAGTTGCCATTGTTGTTTGGTGGACCCAGGCTGGATTCAAACCCACCTGCTCAGGTGTATGTGGCTGGCACCTTAGCCACTTGAGACACAGTGGCTGAGCCAATTGTTTTTGTTTTTAATTTCAACATTTTACCTGTAGATTTTTCTTTTCTTTTTTTCTTTCTTTTCTTTCTTCATCATTCTAGTTTAAATATAATTTTACATTGTTGCCCTTTTCAACATTTAGAACTTCATTTTTGCTAGTGTTTTTATCCCTATTATTTGATTTCCCCCACAATTTTGTCCTATAAAGTTTTCAGATTATTTGTTTGGGTTTGATTTATTGAATTTTTGTCTTTCCTCTCTACTTGGTGGAGGTGGAGTACTGTGTCCAAGCAGGCTGGTAAAGAGCTGCTGACCTCAAGGGAGCCACTCAAACCAGCCCCTCAGAGGTTGGGGGTTCTTAAGGTTGGGTCACAGTACCCTACTGTACATCTATATTACTCCCATCTCCCTCTTTCTGTGGATCTCTTCTTTTTTGTCAATATTCCCTTTTACCCATCCCTGTCCATGCTCTTTTTTCTTTTTTTCCTTTCTTTTTTCCCTTCTTGCTTTTCAATCTTCTCATCCTTCTTGTCCTGTATGAAAAGGACTAATTAAAACCCTAATTCGGAGACATGACAACTTAATCAAGAGGAAGTGAAAGGAAAATTAGGGCAAGGATACAGATCAAAGAAATCACTCATGAGGAAGAATCAGCAGAAAAATTCTGGCATCATGAAAAAACAGTCCAGAGCAACCCCCCCCCCCCAAGGGACTGTGAGGTAGCTATTGCAGAGGATTCTATAAAGAAATGTTAGAAATGCAGAAAGGGAATTTAGAATACAGATGATGAAAACAATGAAGGAAATGATGGAATCAATGAAAGAAACTGCTGATAAAGTGGAAAATAACCAAAAGGAAACCCCAAACCAGAATCAAATAAGAGATGAATGATATGAAGAATATAGAAAGGATACAGCAGAGCTGAAGCAACTGAAGCAGTCAATTAGGGAACTTAAAGATGCAATAGAAAGTATCAACAACAGATTAGACCAAGCAGAAGAAAGAATCTCAGAGGTAGAGGATAAAGCTCTTGAGATAACTCAGATAGTTAAAGAGGCAGAAAAGAGAGAGAAAGCAGAATGTTTACTGACAGAATTATGGGACTTTATGAAGTGTTCAAACATATGAGTTATAGGTATCCCAGAAGGGGAAGAAGAATGCCCCAGTGGAATGGAAGCCATACTAGAGAATATTAGAAATAAAATTTTTCCAAATATCACCAAGGATTCTGACACACTCCTTTCAGAGGGATATCAGATCCCAGGTTGCTTCAATTCTAACCGAGCTTCCCCAAGACACATAGTGATGAACCTGTCCAAAGTCAAGACAAAAGAAAAGCTTCTGCAAGCTTCCAGAAGTAAGAGTCAGTTGACCTATAGGGGCAAATTCATCAGGGTGACTGCAGACTTCTCTAGAGAAACTTTCCATGCAAGAAGACAATGGTCATCTAACTTTAATCTACTTAAACAGAACAATTTGCAGCCCAGAATTCTATACCCTGCTAAGATAAGCTTTAAAATTGACAGAGAAATCAAATTATTTACTCATATAAAAACATTGAGGAAATTTGCCAGAACACGACCAGCTCTACAGAAAATACTTCAACCTGTTCTACACACTGACCATCACAATGGATCAACAGCAGGGTAAGAACTCAGAAATTAAAGGACAGACCCTAACTTCCACACTGATGCAAAAGATAAAACTAAGCAATGGACTCTGACAAGGTAAGATGAATAGAACACTACCACACTTATCAATTATCTCAATAAATGTTAATGGCTTGAATTCCCCACTGAAAAGGCATAGATTGGCTGACTGGATTAAAAAACATAAGCCATCTATTTGCTATCTGCAGGAAACACACCTAGTTTCAAAAGACAAATTAAAACAAGTTAAGGGTTGGAAGACAATTTTTCAGGCAAATGGAATTCAGAAGGAAAGAGGAGTTGCAATCTTATTTTCATACACATGTGGATTTAAAGCAACTAAAGTAAAAAAAAGACAAAGATGGTCACTTTATATTGATCAAGGGAAAAATACTACAAGAAGACATTTCCATTCTAAATATTTATGCACCCAATTTAAATGCTCCTAGATTCTTGAAACAGACCTTACTCAGTCTGAGCAATATGATTACCATAATAACAGGAGACTTTTACACTCCACTTACAGAGCTGGACAGATCCTCTAAACAGAAATTAAACAAAAATATATCGGCCTGGGAAAAGACTTCATGAAGAAGACTGCCATGGCAATTGCAACAACAACAAAAATAAACAAATGGGACTTATTGACCCGAGAACAACTGTGCTTGACAGACACATATAGAACACTCCATCCGAAAGATAAAGAATATACATTCTTCTCATTGGTCCATGGAACATTCTCTAAAATTGATCATATCCTAGGACACACACAAAAAAACCCTCAACAGAATCAAAAGAATTGAAAAATTTCCTTGTATTTTCTCAGACCAGAAGGCACTAAAGGTGGAACTTAACTCCCACAAAAATGTTCAACCCCACACAAAGGCATGGAAAGTAAACAACCTTCAGTTGAATGACAGTTGGGTGCAGGATGAAATAAAACAGGAAATCACACCCTCTCCCTAGGCTTAGTCAGGAAGAAATAGTGCTCCTGAACAGACCAATTTCAAGCACTGAGATTAAAGAAACATAAAAAAATCTTCCAACAAAAAAAATACCCTGGTCTGGATGGCTTCACGTCAGAATTCTATCAAAACGTGAAGGAAGAGCTTATTCCCTATACCATTAGGCAAAACAAGGAAATAAAGGGCATCCAAATGGGAGCAGAGGAGGTCAAACTCTCCCTCTTTGTTGATGATTGATCTTATTTATTTATTTATTTATTTTATTGTTGGAGATTCATTGAGGTACAAGAAAACATGCTACACTGATTGCATTTGTTGGGTAAAGTCCCTCTTACAATCGTGTTTTGCCCCCAAAAGGTGTGGCACACACCAAGACTCCCCCCTCACTCCTACCCACTCTCTGCTCTTCCTTTCCCCACCCCTCCCTCATTCTTTCTCTCTCTGGCCTCCTCTTTCCTCACTCCCACTGTGTCATTAATTGTCATTAATTGACATCAAATGTCCTTATGATAAAAGGGTTTTTTTCCCTCTGGGTAGATGCCCAGTAATGGGATTGCAGGATCAAATGAGAGGTCTAGCTTGAGTTCTTTGAGAGTTCTCCATACTTCCTTCCAAAAAGGTTGTATCAGTTTGCAGTCCCACCAGCAGTGTGAAAGTGTTCCCTTCTCTCCACACCCATGCTAGCATCTGCAGTTTTGAGATTTTGTGATGTGGGCCATTCTCACTGGAATCAGATCAAATATCCTTTCCCATTGGGTAGGATGTCTATTTGCTTTGGTTGTTGTCTTCTTAGCTTTACAGAAGCTTCTGAGTTTAATTAAGTCCCATTTGTTTATATTTGTTGTTGTTGCAATTGCCATGGCAGTCTTCTTCATGAAGTCTTTTCCCAGGCTGATATCTTCCAGTGTTTTTCCTATGCTTTCTTTCAGGATTGTTATTGTGTCATGCCTTAAATTTAAGTCCATCCAACTTGAATCATTTATTATGAGTGGAGAAAGGTGTGGGTCCAGTTTCAGATTTTACATGTGAATATCCAGTTTCCCCAGCACCATTTATTGAATAGGGAGTCTTTCCCCAAGGTATGTTCTTGAGTGGTTTATCGAAGATTAGGTGGTTGTAAGTTGTTAGTTTCATTTCCTGGTTTTCTATACAATTCCAAAGGTCTATTTCTCTATTTTTGTGCCAGTACCATGCCGTCTTGACCACTATGGCTTTGTAGTACAGCCTAAAGTCTTGTATGGTGACCTCCAGATTTGTTTTTATTACTAAGAACTGCCTTAGCTATGTGGGGTTTTTCTGGTTCCATATAAAACGCAGAATCATTTTTTCCAAATCTTGAAAGTGTGACGTTAGTACCTTAATAGGGATGGCATTTAAAAGGTAGATTGCTTTGGGAAGTATAGACATTTTAACAATGTTGATTCTTCCCTGCCATGAGCATGGTATGTTCTTCCATTTGTTAATATCCTCTGCTGTTTCCTTTCTTAGGATTTCATAATTTTCTTTATAGAGGTCCTTCACCTCCTTTGTTACGAATATAACTAGGTATTTCATTTTCTTTGAAGCTATGGTGAAGGGAGTTGTGTCCTTAATTAGCCTCTCATCTTGACTGTTATTGCCGTATACGAAGGCTACTGACTTGTGGATATTGATTTTATATCCTGAGACATTACTGTATTTTCTGATAATTTCCAGGAGTCTTGTGGTTGGGTTTTTGGGGTTCTCTAAGTAGAAGATCATGTCATCAGTAAAAAGGGAGAGTTTCACCTCCTCTGTTCCCATTTGGATATGCTTTATTTCCTTGTCTTGCCTAATTGTATTGGCTAGCACTTCCAGCACTATGTTGAATAGTAATGGTGACAGAGGACAACCTTGTCTGGTTCTAGTTCTAAGTGAAAAAGTTTTCAGTTTTATTCCATTCAGTAAAATATTAGCCGTGGGTTTGTCATAGATAGCTTCGATCAGTTTCAGAAATGTGCCATGTATGCCTATACTCTTCAGTGTTCTAATTAGAAAAGGATGCTGGATTTTATCGAATGCTTTTTCTGCCTCTATTGAGAGGATCATATGATCTTTGTTTTTGCTTCTGTTAATATGGTGGATAATGTTTATGGACTTGCGTATGTTAAACCAGCCTTGCATCCCTGGGATGAAACCTGCTGGATCATGATGTATGACTTTTTTAATGATAACCTGTAATCTATTTGCTAGGATTTTGTTGAGAATTTTTGCATCTATATTCATGAGTGAAATTGGTCTGAAATTCTCCTTTTTAGTTGGGTCTTTTCCTGGTTTTGGTATCAGGGTGATGTTTGCTTCACAGAACGTGTTGGGGAAGATTCCTTCCTCCTCAATTTTTTGGAATAATTTCTGCAGTATGGGAATAAACTCT
>CAUYON010023608.1:0-11044 GCA_963573935.1 Arctocebus calabarensis
TCCCTCCACCCATACTCCCCCCACCCCCTCCCCATACTTTACCCATTCCCAGTATTACTATGCTATAATTGGGTTTTAGCCTTCATATTAAAGCTATAAATTAGCTTCATATTAGGGCTGAGTACATTGGATACTTTTTCTTCCATTCTTGAGATACTTTGAGCTGGAACATGTTCTTCTTAGGATGGAATTTCTTAATGGAAAAAAAGAACCAGGTCTACAACAGCATAGATTCTTACTCCATTGGATTTGTGTTGCTCCTGTTTAGGCATGTTTGGAATTTTGTTACATAGTAGAATATTTATTTTGCCCTCAAACATCATATTCATGTCATGTTGATCCATATTGTCATATAGACTTCACACAACCCCAACTTTTCCCAGCCGTGAACTCTAACACTAAGTTTCTATTAGATTAGTGGCGGTGACAAATTGCATTGCAAGAAGATAGCTGGGCATGCTAACTGCAGACATCCATTCCTCTGAGTGTATTCTTAGCTACATTGCCTCATCAACTTAGATTAAAATATAGCCCCATTTCAGAGGCTCATCACATTAGGCCTCTTCCTGAAATACTTTTCCTTTGTTAGAGTTTCATATTAAACCTTCCAGCTCTCATTCTGGGTTGAATACATAAGAAGTATCCTGTAGCATTTTTTCTCAACAAAGTTACCACTAAAGGCAATGTTTATTTGTTTAATTTCATTTTTATAAATATTTGCATTATATGTTCCTTTTAGAATTTATTTCTAGAAAGTGATTAATCTCTCTCAAGGAATCAAATACTTTCATCTTTTTTTGCTTACAAACATGACAATATCATTTTATTAATTATTCCCTTTTTTGTTACAGAAAACTGAGTTCAAAATTATAGTATGATATTGCACTATAAATCGATAGTGATCAAAACAGCCTGGTATTGGCACAAAAACAGAGAGGTAGACATGGGGAACAGAATAGAGAACCAAGAGATGAATACATTAGTGTTTCACTTCTTATTCTTATTCTCAACAACCTGTAATCCCAAATCTGACTCCCCACTCCACTTAAATTATTATATTTTCCAATGTCTTACCGAAATGGTAAGTTAACATAATTGTGACTACATTTAACAGCTTCTATATAGCATTTGCAATTTCCGTACCTTCTTGAAGGCAGTATTTTTCCTACACTTTCTCTTACGTTTGGACCACCCATGTCTTGGGTGGATTCTTTTTTTTTCTCTACTTATGAGGTGTCAGCCTTCCCTCAGCTATCACCTTGGGATTTTTCTGTTCTTATTTTATACTGTCTCCACTGAGGGATCTCATTGAGCCTCTAGTTTTATGATTTATGCAATGATGATTACAAAGTCTATATTTCCAAAACTGACATCAATTCTGAAATTCAGCTACAAACATCTAAAACCTATTGTGTACTTTCCTATGAATTATCCAGAGATTTTCTCAGAGTCAGTGAGATAGAAAATCTTCATATACTAGTTATGATATTAAAAGTACCACATATTCATTGGATAAATATATATTTTTAAATGTTGTAAAATTGCAGGCACAAGTAGTCATGATACCACCTCCCAGAAATAACCAATTAGTGCACACACACATACACACTGTATTTCTTGATTTATAAGCATAATGTATATTTTTCTTACTAGACATGTGGTTATTTAGAACTCCAGAGTGCTTTTTTTCTTTCTTTCTTTTTTTTGAGATAGAACCTAAAGCTGTCACCCTGGATAGAGTGCTGTGGCATCACAGCTCACAGAAACCTCCAATTCCTGGGCTCAAGCGAATCTCTTGCCTCCAACTCCCAAGTAGCTGGGACTACAGGCACCCGCCACAAAGCCCGGTCATTTTTTGGTTGCAGCTGTCATTGTTGTTTGGCGGGTCCAGGCTGGATTCGAACCCACCAGCTCAGGTGTACGTGGCTGGCACCTTAGCCCTTTGAGCCGCAGGCACCGAGCCATCAGAATGCTTTTTATTACCCACATCCAAAATGCTGTAACTACTTATGCATAAGATTCATACCTAGTAATTCAGACCATTTTTGCTCAAGAATCTGATCTGCTCCTTTGACTATAATATACACTTGAATGCACTTAAATTACAAAAGGGTGTATGCAGCAGGATAGAGATCTTTCAGGTTCAAAGCCAGCATATAACATTGCCCTTGAGTTATAGGATATGGCTTTCCATAAATATATTTTCCTTCTGGGAACCCATATATTGTGTCTAGAAAAACAGCAGAGAGCTACTGTGTGACATTTAGTAAAAATCTTCCGTGCATCGGAGATCAAGACCATTGAAAAGTGCGATGCTCTAAAGCTCAAATGTCAGCATAATGTATTCTGGAATAATGTTATTCTGAAAGGTGTGTGTGTGTGTGTGTGTGTGTGTGTGTGTGTGTTTATGTTTTTTAAGAAAAGAAGTAAAACTACAAAATATTTTCATTATAAAACAGGGATTTGTATCGCTTCTATATTTTTAACTTAGTAGAAAATTTAGCTCCAAATCTAAATGATCTCACTATAATGAATGATGTCTAAATACAAAACACCAAAATGTGATTGTGAAATGTGAAGGTAAATACCAAGAATACCAGTAAAATAAAGTGTGGGTCACTGAAGAAGAGAAAATATTCTGGAGAACACAGTATTTCGTATAAAGTTAAAAAAAATGTGCCCCGATTTCACAACCTCAGAATCCTATATTTTGATCTACAATGGGTTGAACGAAATCTGTGTATAATAGACCTGGGAAATTAAGACTGGTATTGTTCAAGGATAAGGGCACATGAATTAGTTTTATTTTAAAATTAAAGTCACTCTTTTAAATAGAGAAGTTTCATAAATAGGGAGAGTTTATATTGTGTCATCTCTCTGTCTCCTACTTAATTTGGCATAAAAATTGGTTTTTGCCTGCTTCCAAAAGGGCAAGCAAAATGCAAAGCAGAAAGACCAGTCTGAATTCCGCACTGAAGGATTCTGAACTCTACTGAGGACATGATACAGGCACAGAATGTGAGGTGGGTAGAATGAGAGAGGGACAGGCGAGCAAAGGTGGCTTCTCTTTGGACACGCAGCTCTGTATTGCTGCCTCTGGTTTAAATTGGGGTGTGTACCTCCCCTGACGTCCCTACTACACAGAGTAAATCATCAGTGCTGAGCAGAGCGCCCAGATCCCCGTGTAGACAAGGTCCAGTCCCATGACATCACCTATTCCTACTTCACTCATGACCTGAGCACTCATCATCCAGTCTCTTCTTGTCACCTCTAATCTGACTCCTTTCCTGATCCATACATACCATACTAGTTTGCCTCATTTTTCTGGATCTTCAAATAAGTGGTAAACTCATATTAAACTCCTCTCAGAAGGTTTGCTTGAACTTTTCGACTTTCCTAATGCAACTTGAGGATGCTCTGAATTCTTCCTTGTAGCCATCTCAATCTGATGGTGCTTATTTTATTTGTTGTCATACCACAATTCTATAGGAAATGGGTTGTTCTTATCCTTTTCCTTGAAAGCAATCAGATGATTTAGTTCCTTCTATCTTCTGAAAATAAAAAATTGATATTTCTGTTTCTTTAAGGCTGACACTGTTTAGATGAACCACTCTTGTTTATCACAAACTAATCTCTTGTTTACTTCATAAACTGATTTTCTTCTAACTTCCATTCATTCAGTGAAAACAGAGCTCTTGGCACAAAGTTTTACTTTATCAAAGTTGCTGTTCTAATTCAGAGCAACTCCCTCCGCTAAAAGTATTTATTTCAGACCATACTAATTGCCTCATTCTTCCAGATCTTCAAATAAGTGATAAACCAGTGTTAAACTCCTCTCAGAATGCTTGCTTGAGCTTTTCGACTTTCCTAAAGCAAATTGAGGCTACTGTTTTTCAGTATTTTTCATTTGCTTATCTCTAATAAAATTTTCCTCAAAATTTCTTCCCTGTCTTCTTTTATAATCATCTTTAGGAAAATTTTGTTAGCATCATAACTTCTTCATCTTTAGAACTTAAGGTTTGGGAGCCTGGGCTTTCAAAAAGTTTTTTCATTAGTTTTCTTTTTTAAGTAGTCTCTAGTACTAAGTATTTTCTTGGTTTTCTTCTTTAAGTATTCTCTAGTACTAAGTATTTTCTTACTTTTCTTTTTGAAGTATTCTCTAGTACTTCAAACACATTATTTCCTCACATATTAATCACAACCTTTGTTTGTAATCCATCCATTATTAATTTCCTCCCTTAACTTTCTTTTTGAGAATGTTAACGTCTATAGTCCATTCAAACAGTCACTCTTTTATATGCGTTCCTGAGTCTACAACACGTCCATTCATTTATTACCCTCATCACCACCGTATTTGTATTTCTAAATTCCAACTCTGAATGAAATATAAAGTATGACTTCTTTGGGCCCATGACCAAGCACTTGAATCACATATTCAAGCAAACACACCAAACACAAGGTATTATACCATGTATTATATTAGTATTAATACTAGTACTAGTTAACATTCAGTATCTCCTGAGTCAAACGGCCTTACCACACTGACCATCCTGTCCTTCTGGTAGCAATCTCACTGCTCATTCCTGAGAAGAACATGCCGTAAATTCACCTTTCTTCAAATTTCTGTGATTCCACCTCCATTTTAGCATCTCATTAGGTGAGCTCGCCTCACATGTGACTGAGAAAAGAGAACACCATGGATAGTAAATCTTTCTGTCCTTCACCGAAACCAATCCGACAAGGTCAGAAGTGACATTTCAGTTACCACCTCCAGTATTCACCATTCTACCTCTGTATTAAACATCACTTAAGTGCAGTGTTCATTATCCCTCGCCTTTCATTCCTAAAAACATACCTTATCTCTTGAATTCTGTACCAGTAAACTTTCTCTGGGATAGCTCAGAGTCCTTTCGCTCCTTTGTATATAAACTCTAATATTGAAACTACCATGGGTTTTGTATCATATTACTGCATTTTTTTCATTTTCTTTACAGCACATGGTTTTTAGATGATTTTTACCTATTTCATGCCTGTTCCCACAATGTCAAACATTCATATCTATTTCACTTAAGGAGGGGGGTTATTTGCTAGTGCTTTCTGGTCAAGTAATGTCCAACCTGATTTTGTGAGCACTTTATTTTATTTATTTATTTATTTATTTATTTATTCATTCATTCATCTATCTGTGGTGTCAGATATCACAAAAAGTGAGCACAAACCTATTATTTATTTATTCATTCATTTACTTATTTATTAATTTTTCTATATGACTTTTGTCAGTGTTTGTGTATTTAACATGTGGCCCAAGACAACTCTGATTCTTCTAATGTGAGGCAGAAAAGAAAAAAAGGTCTGACACCCCTGAATCTAATCACTTTTTCTCTACTCTTTTGTATGACCCAGGGCCTTACACTCCAAAGATGCACTGTGCTTGCTGAATGAATACATGAAAGGAACTTCTGTGACCTGATTACAGCAGTGAGATTTACTGTTTTCCTACATCCAGAAGACTACACAGAAGAGGTTAATGATTTGCTATTTCCTTTGTATTTTCAGGGTTTTCAAAAAGAGCAGGCTTTTTGCTGCCTTTTTCTCTCACTGAATATAATCATATCTTGTAATTATACTCTTGTTCCTGCTTGAAAGCTATCACTGGCAGGTGTTTTTCCCTCTTTTAGATGTTCTGCCTTTGCAAACGCTAAAGAGTTCTTTACCTGCTCATAGCTACGCATGCCAGGCCTTGCCACAAGAAAACTTTGCTCTCACTCCAGTGCCTACAAGGGCACCTGACCTGATACATTTAGGTGGGGCCATGCTCTACCTTATTAGTGATTCTACAAGCTTCGCAGTGCAGGTTAATTGCCTCTAACAGACCTACATAAATTGTCAACATTATCCTATACATCAGTACTTATTTCTTTGGGGGATACATTGGCATACTTCCTCCAATTGAATGCCATTTTTAAATTCCCTGCATATCTGTACTGGAATATGCCTGAAAAATTAAAAACAAAATTGAGTATGTTTAGTTATAGACATTACTTAAACTATAAGTAGATAGTATCATTTTATATAACAATGGTTGAAATACTGGCCTAATTCACCTACCATTTTTAAACAAAATGACAGCCTCCTTTTGTTTTAAGTTCAATCTCTTTTTTTATATCTTTCCTATCACTATTAATGAACCACATTGCTAGATACAGATAAACAGGATTTAATTTAATATCTAATTTTATGTTCTGGAGGTTTAAAGCTTTAGGAGCTAGGTGATAGGTTAATATGAAAATGGAGCTGCCTTCTCTTTGGTGAGGCAAATCTGGCATGAGCACTTTATTTTATTTTATTTCAAAAACTTTGGGATACCAGTGTTTCTTGTTACTTGGCTAAAATGTGTCATACTGAAGTCAGGGCTTTCTATGCAACCACCACTAGAAGAGTGTACATTGCATTCCAGAGGTAGATTTTTGTTCCTGAATCCATTATCCACCCTCCTCCCCTTATTAGTGTCTAATATCTTAACAGCTTTTTATGAACATACATGTTTCCTTTAGTTTCCATTTACAAGATAGAACATGTAATATCTGTTTTTCTGTTTTCAGAACACTTTACTTAGGATAATGGTCTCCAGTTATGTTCAAGTTGCTGTAAAATACATTACTGAATTCCTTCTTGATGGCTGAATAGTACTCCCTGGTATATGGGGTGTGGGGAGCACTTAGGTTTAGTCCATATCTTTGAAATTATGAATTGTGCTGCAATAAACATGGTGGTGCTGTGTTACAATGTTGGTTGTGCTGGGGCTTTGTTGTTGTTTTTTGACAAAATGACTTATTTTCTTTTGGGCAGCTATCCAGTAGTGAAATGGTTAGATTAAGTGGTAGGACTGCTTTCAGTTCTTTGAGGACTCTCTATACTGCTTTCCACAGTTGTTGTGAAGTTTATTTTCCTAATAACATTGTATAAGTGTTCCCTTTTCACTGAACTTGGCAACATCTATTTTTTTTTTTAATTTTTAGTAATGTCCATTCTGACAGCAGTAATGTGGGTAATGCTTAGTAAAACTAAGATGGTTAGTGTTGTGTAGAATTCTTTCATAAGTTTTTTGGCCATTTGTCTATCTTTTTTCAATTTTTAAAAAAATTTTCGAGGATGAAGCAAGATGGTGGCCGAGTAACATCTTCCTTGCAACTGGGCACGGTGAGACTGGGGAGAGAAGTCTTCAGGCATCTCTGGCTGGTGATATCTGCCCAGAAACATCCCTTTGGGGATGCAGGGAGAAAGCGTGAGACTTCTGGACCCCCTGAGGAAGGCAAAAGCAGTAGAGATCTGGCAAGTGGTTGTGTGTGTTCATTGGGTCTAATCCTGCCTGCAGCTGTGGGTGCAGCAGCAGTGAGACTGTAAGCTGGAAAGGCTTTACTTGTGAGCTGTTTGGGTTTCTTTTGGACTTGGCACTCAGTTGAACTGCCTTGGGAGAACTTGGGAAAGAGTGTGGAGGTCTTTGAGTGTTGCCTGAGTCCCCAGACTGGGCCACTGAACCAGACGAAGCTACCAGTGTTTGGTTGTGGGCTGTGTGGATTCATTGTGGAAGAACTTCCCTGGCAAGCTCCACCCTCAGGGCCGCAGAACAAGCATAGGGCAGTAGCGAGTAATCTAATGACTGAGCAGCCTAAAGGCGGAACTGAGACGCCTTGCAGCCTTAGCTCTCAGGGGCATAAGGTGAGACCAGTTTTGGCACACTGGGTAAGTGGATAGCCACTTAAGGAGTGATCCCAGTCACAAGTGCTTTCCTAGGAAAGCTTCTGCTTAGCACATGTTAGCAATTTAAAGTGACTTCTAAGCAGGCTGAGGAGGATTTAAGCTCTCCACCCTGCGGAGTTTGAGAAATCCTTAGAGGCCTCTGGTCTCCATTTTGTACAGCCATATCAACATTGTGACTAACATATCATACCTCAGAAGATCACCTCTTGCCCAGACAATATCAGCAAGATATATATACTTTTTTGTTTTTGTTTTGTTTTGTGTTTTTTGTTTGTTTGTTTTTGTTATTGTTGTTTTGTTTTTTAATTTCAGAATTATCCCTAAAGATTTTTTCTTTCTTTTTTCTTTCTTTTATTTTTTCATTTTTCTAGTTTAAATATAATTTTTCATTGTTGCCTTTTTTCAACAATTAGAACTTCAATTTTGCTAGTGTTTCTACCCGTATTAATTGTTTTTTTTTTTTTCCCCCAATTTTATCCTGTAAAGGTTTTGGTTTGGTTGTTTTGGTTTGCTGTATTGCATTTTTGTGTTTCCTCTCTACTTGGTGGAGGCGGGGTACTGTCTTCATATAGGCTGGCAAAGAGCTGCTGACTTAACCACTCAGCCCAGCACCCCCAGAGGTTGGGGGTTCTTAAGGTTGGGTCAAAGTACCCTACTGTTCACCTGTATTGCTCCAGTCCCCCTCTTTCTGTGCCTCTCTTCTTTTGGTCGATAGTTGCTTCTACCCACCCACTCTCCTTTCTCCTTTTTCTTCTCTTTTTTCTTTCTTTTTTTTTCCTCTTTTTTTCTCTCTTTCTTTCTTTTTTCCCTTCTTGCTCTTCAATCTTCTCATCCTTCTGGTCCTGTATGAAAAGGACTCATTGAAACCCTAGTCCAGAGGAACAGCAAATTAAAGAACAGGAAGAAGTGAAAGGAAAATTAGGGCAAGGAAACAGATAAAAGAAATCACTCATGAGGAAGAATCAGCAGAAATCTCCTGGCATCATGAAAAACAAGACCAGAGCAACCCCCTCAAGGGGCTGTGAGGTACATACTGCAGAGAATTCTACCTATAAGGAAATGTTAGAAATGACAGAAAGGGAATTTAGAATACAGAGGATGAAAACAATCAAGGAAATGAAGGAAACAAAGAAGAAAAATACTGATAAAGTGGATAAAGAAATCCAAAAACAGAATCAATTAACAGATGAATACTGTGAAGAATATAAAAAGGATATGGCAGAGATGAGGAAACTGAAGCAGTCAATTAGGGAACTTAAAGATGCAGTAGAAAGTATCAACAACAGATTAGACCATGCAGAAGAAAGAATCTCAGAGGTAAAGGATAAACCTCTGATAGTTATCTTGAGATAACTCAGATAGTTAAAGAGGCAGAAAAGAAGAGAGAGAAAGCAGAACATTCACTGACAAGATTATGGGACTCTATGAAACATTCAAACATATGAGTTATAGGTATCCCAGAAGGAGGAGAAGAATACCCTAGGGGAAAGGAAACCATACTAGAGAATATTATAAATGAAAATTTCCCAACTATCACCAAATATTCTGATACTCTCTTTTGAGAGAGATATCAGACCCCAGGTCACCTCAACTCTAACTGAGCTTCCCCAAGACACATAGTGATGAACTTGTCCAAAGTCAAGACAAAAGAAAAGATTCTTCAAGCTGCCAGGAGTAAGCACCAGTTGACCTACAGGGGCAAATCTATCAGGGTGACTGCAGACTTCTCCAATGAAACTTTCCAAGCAAGAAGAAAATGGTCATCTACCTTTAACATACTTAAACAGAACAATCTGCATCCCAGAATACTATATGCTACCAAGCTAAGTTTTAAAATTGATGGAGAAATCAAATCATTTACTGATATACAAATATTGAGGAAATTCACCACAGTAAGACCAGCTCTACAGGAAATACTCCAACCTGTTCTACACACTGACCATTACAATAGATCAACAGCAAAATAAGAACTCAGAAATTAAAGGACAGAGCCTAACTTACACACTTATGCAAAAGATAAAACTAGGCAATGAACTCTCACAAAATAAGATGAATAGAATACTACCACACTTATCAATTATCTCAATAAATGTTAATGGCTTGAATTGCCCACTAAAGAGGCATAGATTGGCTGACTGGATTAAAAAACACAGGCCATCTATTTGTTGTCTGCAGGAAACACACCTAGCTTCAAAAGACAAATTAAAAGTCCTAGTTAAGGGTTGGAAGACAATTTTTCAGGCAAACGGAATTCAGAACAAAAGAGGAGTTGCAATCTTATTTTCAGATACATGTGGATTTAAAGCAACTAAACTCAAAAAAGACAAAGATGGTCACTTTGTATTGGTCAAAGGAAAAATACAACAAGAAGACATTCCAATTCTAAATATTTATGCACCCAATTTAAATGCTCCCAGATTCTTGAAACAGACCTTACTCAGTTTGGGCAATATGACATCCTATAATACCATAATAACAGGGGACTGTAACACTCCTCTTACAGAGCTGGACAGATCCTCTAAACAGAAATTAAACAAAGATAGAAAAGACTTAAATGAGACCCTGTGCTTGATAGGTGCATATTGAACTCTCCATCCCACAGATAAAGAATATACTTTCTTCTCATCAGCCCATGGAACATTCTCCAAAATTGATCATATCCTAGGACACAAAGCACACCTCAATAGAATCAAAAGTATTGAAATTTTACCTTGTATTTTCTCACCACAAGGCACTAATGGTGTAACTCAACTCCAACAAAAACGTTCAACCCCACACAAAGGCATAGAAATTAAACAACCTTCTGTTGAATGACACTTGGGTGCAGGAAGAAATAAAACAGGAAATCACTAACTTCCTTGAGCATAACAGCAATGAAGACAAGCTACCAAAACCTGTGGAATACTGCAAAAGCAGTTCTAAGAGGAAAACTTACTGCTTTAGAGGTCTGCAGTCAAAAAACAGAAAGAGAGCACAACAACAAACTCACAAGCCATCTTATGGAATTGGAAAAAGAAAAACAATCTAAGCCTAAACCCAGCAGAAGAAAAGAAATATCCAAAATTAAATCAGAGATCAATGAAATTGAAAACAAAAGAATCATTCAGAAAATTAATGAAACAAGGAGTTGGTTTTTTGAAAGAATAAATAAAATAGATAAACCTTTGGCCAGACTAATCAGAAATAGAAAAGTAAAATCTCTAGTCACCTCAATCAGAAATGATAAAGGAGAAATTACAACTGATGCCACAGAGATACAAGAGATCATCTCTGAATTCTACCA
>CAUYON010023611.1:0-19984 GCA_963573935.1 Arctocebus calabarensis
TTGTGGCGGGCGCCTGTAGTCCCAGCTACTTGGGAGGCAGAGGCAAGAGACTCGCTTGAGCCCAGGAATTGGAGGTTGCTGTGAGCTGTGATGCCACAGCACTCTATCCAAGGTGACAGCTTGAGGCTCTGTCTCAAAAAAGAAAACTAAGAAACATAAATAACTTGCTTCAAAGGTAATGTTTTAATTTCCAGTCTAACATTCCAGAAGATAATATGGAACTCCATTTCAAAAAGAGCTGTAGCTAATGCTCATCATCTCTAATTATCAGAGAAATGCAAATCAAAATCACCCTGAGAGGGTGGCGCCTGTGGCTCAGTGAGTAGGGCACCGGCCCCATATACTGAAGGTAGTGAGTTCAAACCTGGCTTCAGCTGAACTGCAAAACAGAAAAATAGCTGGGCATTGTGGTGGTGCCTATAGTCCCAGCTACTCAGGAGGCTGAGGCAAGAGAATTGCCTAAGCCCAGGAGTTGGAGGTTGCTTCGAGCTGTGTGACGCCATGGCACTCTACCGAGGGCGATGAAGTGATTCTGTCTCTACAAAAAAAAACCACCCTGAAATACCATCTAACCCAGTAAGAATAGCCCACATCACAAAATCTCAAAACTGCAGATGCTGGCGTAGATGTGGAGAAAAGGGAACACTTTTACACTGCTGGTGGGACTGCAAACTAATACAACCTTTTTGGAAGGAAGTTATGGAGAACTCTCAAAGAACTCATGCCAGACCTCCCATCTGATCCTGCAATCCCATTACTGGGCATCTACCCAGAAGGAAAAAAATTCTTTAATCATAAGGACACTTGTACTAGACTGTTTATTGCAGCTCAATTTACAATCGCCAAAATGTGGAAACAGCCTAAATGCCCAACAACCCAGGAATGGATTAACAAGCTGTGGTATATGTACACTATGGAATACTATTCAGCCATTAAAAAAAAGGAGACTTGGGCGGCACCTGTGGTTCAGTGAGTAGTGCGCTGACCCCATATACTGAGGCCTGCTGGTTCAAACCCGGTCCCGGCCGAACTGCATCAAAAATTAGCCAGGCGCTGTGGCGGGTGCCTGTAGTCCCAGCTACTTGGGAGGCTGAGGCAAGAGAATTGCTTAAGCCCAAGAGCTGGAGGTTGCTGTAAGCTGTGACTCCACAGTACTCTACCGAGGGTGATAGAGCGAGACTCTGTCTCCACAAAAAAAAAAAAAAAAATTGAGACTTTACAGCCTTTGTATTAACCTAGATGGAAATGAAACACATTATTCTTTTTTTTTTTTTTTTTTGAGACAGAGCCTCAAGCTGTCACCCTGGGTAGAATGCCGTGGCATCACTGCTCACAGCAACGTCCAATACCTGGGCTCAAGCGAGTCTCCTGCCTCCGCCTCCCAAGTAGCTGGGACTACAGGCGCCCGCCACAACACCCAGCCTTTTTTTTTTTTTTTTGGTTGCAGCCATCGTTGTTGTTTAGCGGGCCCAGGTTGGATTCGAACCCGCCAGCTCAGGTGTACGTGGCTAGCGCCTTAGCCCGTTGAGCCGCAGGCACCAATCCAGAACACATTATTCTTAGTAAAGCATCACAAGAATGGAGAAGCATGAATCCCATATACTCAATTTTGATATGAGGACAATTAATGACACGGTAGGAAGGGGAGAGCAGAGACAGAAAGAATAAGGGGGTGCGGGAGGGGAAAGGAACAGCAGAGAGAGGGAAGGAGCAAGGGGGTGGGGTCTGGGTGTGTGCCTAACATTTAGGAAAACAGGATTGTAAGAGGGACTTTACCTAACACATGCAATCAGTGTAACCTGGTTTCTTGTACCCTCAATGAATCCCCAATTAAAAAAAAAAAAAGAGCTGTAGTTAACAGACACTGGAAATTATCTTCCTCAGAGCGAGTCATCTGGTTGGAAACCTTTGGCTAAAAGCTACTGGAAGCTTATTAATAGTTGTTTCTACAATTAAGTCCTCATACATGGTTTGGCAAAGTGGCTCACATTTTTCATCCCGGCACTTTGGGAGCCCCAGATGGAGGGATTACTTGAGCCCAGGAGTTCAAGACCAGCCTGGGCAAAACAGCAGACCCCATCTCTACAAAAATTAGCCAGGCATGGTGGTGTGCACATGTAGCCCTAGCTACTCTGTAAGCTCAGGTGAAAGGATTGCTTGAACAAAGCATTCAAGATTGCAGTGAAGGGCAGCGCCTGTGGCTCAGCGAGTAGGGCGCCAACCCCATAAACTGAGCGCTGCAGATTCAAACCTGCCCTGGCCGAACTGCATCAAAAATTAGCTGGGTGCTGTGGCGGGCGCCTGTCGTCCCAGCTACTTGGGAGGTTAAGGCAAGAAAATCGCTTAAGCCCAAGAGCTGGAGGTTGCTGTGAACTGTGACTCCACAGCACTCTACTGAGGGTGATAGAGTGAGACTCTGTCTCACACACACACACACAAAAGACTGCAATGAAATATGATCACACCATTGCCCTCCAACTTGGGCTACAGAGGGAGACTTCATCAGAAAGAAAAGAATAAAAAGGACAGTGCCTGTGGCTCAGTGGGTAGGGCACCGGCCCCATATACCAAAGGCAGCGGTCCAAACCTAACCCCGGCCAAACTGCAACCAAAAAATAGCCGGGCGTTGTGGTGGATGCTTGTAGTCCCAGCTACTTGGGAGGCTGAGGCAAGAGAATTGCATAAGCCCAGGAGTTGGAGGTTGCTGTGAGCTGTGTGATGCCACAGCCCTTTACCGAGGGTGATAAAGTGAGATTCTGTCTCTACAAAAAAAAAAAAAGAAAGAAAGAAAGAAAAGAAAGGAATAAAAAGAAAGAAAAAAGAGAGAGAAGAGAGGCTCAGCGTCAATGGCTCAAGCAGCTAAGGCGCCAGCCACATACACCTAAGCTGGTGGGTTCGAATTCAGCCCAGGCCTGCCAAACAACAATGGCAGCTGCAACCAAAAAATAGCCAGGCGTTGTGGTGAGCGCCTGTAGTCCCAGCTACTTGGGAGGTGGAAGCAGGAGAATCGCTTGAGCCCAGGAGTTGGAGGTTTCTGTGAGCTGTGATACCACAGTGCTCTACCCAGGGTGACAGCTTGAGGCTCCGTTTCAAAAAAAAAAAGAGAGAGAGAGAGAAGAGAGCTAACTGAGACACAGCCAAGCTACTCTAATAAGTAGTTCTGAAAAACTATTATATTTATAGAGGTAATAAATAAAAGCAGCCATTACCCATGGATGCTCTGAATCCACAAATGAGGTATACCTCTCTTGTGTAAATTGAGATTTAAGTTTAGCAGCAAAAGCTTTCAAACTGCAGAACTATTTTTTTAGCATACCTATACCATACAGCTACAAACACATTAACTGAAAAACACAAAAGACACCTATCCCAAATCCCAATATTCAAACTTTCTGCCCAAACCTGAGTGGTGTACACCTGTAGCCCTAGCTACTCTGGAAGCTCTGGTGAAAGGATTGCTTGAACCAAGCATGAACCAAGCAGTCAAGACTGCAGTGAGCTATGATCACACCATTGCCCTCCAACCTGGGCTACAGAGGGAGACCTCATCAGAAAGAAAGAAAATGGTGGCGCCTGTGGCTCAGTGAGTAGGGCGTGGACCCCATACACTGAGGGAGGCGGGTTCAAACCTGGCCCCAGCCAAACTGCAACAACAAAAAAGGCAGGTGTTGTGGCAGGTGCCTGTAGTCCCAGTTACTCGGGTGTCTGAGACAAGAGAATCGCCTAAGCCCAGGAGCTGGAGGTTGCTGTGAGCTGTGAAGCCACAGCACTCTACCAAGGGCGCCAAAGTGAGACTCTGTCCCTTAAAAAAAAAAGAGAGAGAGAGAACAGAGCTAGGTGAGACACAGCCAAGCTACTCCAATGAGTAGTTCTGAAAAACTGTTATATTTATAGAGATAAAAAATAAATGCAGGCTAGGCGCCTGTGGCTCAACCGGCTAGGGCACCAGCCACGTACACTTGAGCTGGTGGGTTTGAATCCAGCCCAGGCCCACCAAACAACAATGATGGCTGCAACCAAAAAATGGCCAGGCGTTGTGGCCGGCACCTATAGTCCCAGCTACGTGGGAGGCAGAGGCAGGAGACTCGCTTGAGCCCAGGAATTGGAGTTTGCTGTGAGCTGTGATGCCATTGCACTCTATCCAGGGTGACAGCTTGTGGCTCTGTCTCAAAAAATAAAAAATAAGAAATAAAAGCAGTCATTACCCATGGATCCACAAATGAGGTATACCTCTCTTGTGTAAATTGAGATTTAAGCTTAGTAGCAAAAGCTTTCAAACTGCAGAACTAATTTTTTAGCATACCTATACCGTACAGCTACAAACACATTAACTGAAAAACACAAAAGATACCTACCCCAAATCCCAATATTCAAATTTTCTGCCAAATCCTGAGTGACCATCCCAAAACTGAATGATTTGAGAGTAATATTCCTTTTTTTTTAGACAGAGTCTCACTTTATCACCCTTGGTAGAGTGCCCTGGGGTCATAGCTCACAGCAACCTCCAACTCTCGGGCTTGGGCGATTCTCTTGCCTCAGCCTCCCGAGTAGCTGGGACTACAGGCGCCCACCACAACGCCCGATCACTTTTTGTTGTTGCAGTTTGGCCAGGGCGAGGTTTGAACTCGCCACCCTCAATATATGGGGCCAGTGCCCTACTCACTGAGCCACAGGTGCCGCCCAATATTCCATTTTTGACTAGTGCCAACTCATACATACTGACACCAGAATGAGCTTCCTACAGGAACACACACTTCCGGTGCCAGTGGCTCAAAGGAGTAGGGCACCCAACCACCCACCCCCGAGGTGGTGGGTTCAGGCCCAGCCTCAGCCAAAAACCGCAAAAAAAAAAAAAAAAAAAAACCACACACACTTCACAACAATCTCAATATCCCACTGAAAAGGATTCTCATTTGGAGAAACAGAACCTCAAAATGATAAGGCAACCTGGAATCAGCAGGCACCAGGAATACACTTTAAATTATCTCTTAGTCCAGAGCTTTAAGCATTTCAAACAGAAGGCTGCTGCTCAGTATAATCCCAACCACTATGAAACATGTCTTCCAGCAATACGACACACATCACTCTCCCAACACAGACCATGAGCAAAGCAGCGCCTTGGAATCCTAATGCCAGTGAAATTCCATCATCAGGGATGAGTCTGGATAGGTTCTCCGGCACGATCAAAGCATGGTAACCAACCAACGCATTCCTTCTCTAGCTCTCTTTCACTAAAGAACAGACTCTCTATCCGCAGGAAATAAACTTTACCCAAGCTCCACAACTGCTGTAACACAGCCCTAAGAAAATGAAGGCACAGTAATGATAACGCTGCAAGAACTAAGGACCAACAAGAAATGGCAGCAGCGGAAAAACCAAACTGATCCTCACCAAGTTCAAACCTTGTCCAGTTGACATTCCAAAGAAAGCTCACTTCTAGCTGAGAGGAGGATGGACAACACATGTAATAAATGTTTACCGCGAACCGATCACACGCTCTTCTGGGTGTCGGGAATACAGCGGCGAACATACAAAGTAAGCCGGTACGAGAAACAAGCGACAGGGATGTTTACTTTTAGGGGGGAGGGCCGTGGAAGGACGAAGAGCTGCTCGCAGCGTGCAAGATGGAGGTGTCGCCCGGACTTCGGTTCGAATCCTCACTTTATTACTTGCCTAGCTCTGAGTTGGACTGAGTCATCCGGAAAATAGAAAGCACCTCGCGGAGTTGTAACAATACAAGGCGAAAATGCACAGGATGCGCTTCGCGGCGGTCTGGCGCTGCTAAGTGCTGTCTAAGTGGAAACTGTACCTTTCATTTCCAACAGTTCAGCTTCTCGTCCCTAAACCCTGGAATCTCCTGGAGGATTTGCGCATATCGCTGACGCATTTGATGCATTAAAAAAAAATGAACCGACGCGAGGCGAAGGAGGGCAGAAACTGCAGGGTGGCTCGGCGCGACACGAAACAGTTCGGAGCAAAAGGGGATGCCCGGGAAGCGGGCGCGGGGCACCCGACTGCAGGACAGGGGTCCTCCCCGAGACCGTGAAGCGCCGCGCCTCCGGGGCGCGTCACCGCCGGACGAGGAAGCGCGGGTGGGGCGCCAACGAGGAAGGGAAAAAGGATTTGGGTAGGGACACTGGAGGCCCAGAGCGGAGCGAGGGTGAGCAGCCGGCCCCTCCGGGAGGAATCCGGTCAGCTCCGCGCGCGCGAGGACCGTTTGGACATAACCGCCTCCCGTCTCGGCGTCCGTCCACCCAGCCGAGGTTCGCCCAGCCACCGCCACCATTTCGCGCTCCAACTCCCGCCCTGCTTCCGCTCGGCTTCAGCCCCGCGCCTCACAGCCACCAGGTCCATTCGGCCCGCACCTCACCTCACACACGGCCCGCCGGCGGCCGCCGCCATCTTCGCGCGCGCGTGCCCCAGCCCCGCCCCCAAACGCCGCGCCCACGTGACTGCTCCTCTCCGGACCGGGGTGGGAGGGGCTTTCGGTCACGTGACCGGGGCCTGGGGCGGTGTCAAGATGGCGGTGCCGGAGGAGGTGAGGACCCGGCGGCGGCGGGGGTGGCTGAGGCTGTGAGGACAGCAGCGAGTGGCGACGTCTACGCCGTAGGTTGGAACTGTGGAGGGTAGCCGGGCGCCATCTCCCTGGCCAGAGAGTGACCTGCAGTGGAGCTCTGTTCTTGCAACTGAAGAACGGAGGGAGAAGGTTGCTGACTAGGTGAACGTGCCACCCTCAGCTTGGCGGTACTGAGGGGCCCAAAGTCCGAGGCCTCCCTAGTCACCCCAGCTTGGACCCCCAAGTTTAGAGACATGACTCGAGAGTGCCCACCCCCGGCCCCCACCCCGACCGCGACTCCGCTGAGTGGGTCGGTGCTGGCGGAGGCGGCAGTGGTGTTTGCAATGGTGCTGAGCATCCACGCAGCTGTGTGGGACCGATACTCGTGGTGTGCCGTGGCCCTCGCGGTACAGGCCTTCTACGTCCAATACAAGTGGGACCGGCTACTACAGCAGGGAAGCGCCGTCTTCCAGTTCAGAATGTCCGCGAACAGTGGTCTCCTGCCCTCCTCCATGGTCATGCCTCTGCTTGGACTAGTGATGAAGGAGCGCTGCCAAGCTGCGGGAAATCAGTTCTTTGAGCGTTTTGGCATTGTGGTGGCAGCCACTGGCATGGCAGTAGCCCTCTTCTCATCAGTTTTGGCACTGGGAATAACTCGTCCGGTGCCAACTAACACTTGTGTTATCTCGGGTTTGGCCGGAGGTGTTATCATT
The DNA here is from genome assembly GCA_963573935.1 of Arctocebus calabarensis. NCBI lineage: Eukaryota > Metazoa > Chordata > Mammalia > Primates > Lorisidae > Arctocebus > Arctocebus calabarensis. Next base: position 7,270 of record CAUYON010023611.1, read on the forward strand.
TATATCATGAAACACTCCTTGAGTGTGGGCGAAGTGATTGAGGTCCTAGAAGTCCTGCTAATTTTTGTTTATCTCAACATGATCCTGCTGTACCTGCTGCCTCGCTGCTTCACCCCTGGAGAGGCGCTGCTAGTATTGGGTGGCATTAGTTTTGTCCTCAACCAGCTCATTAAGCGCTCTCTGACAGTGGTGGAAAGCCAGGGAGACCCAGTGGACTTCTTCCTGCTGGTGGTGGTGGTAGGGATGGTGCTCATGGGCATCTTCTTCAGCACTCTCTTTGTCTTCATGGACTCAGGGACCTGGGCCTCCTCCATCTTCTTCCACCTCATGACCTGTGTGCTGGGCCTTGGTGTGGTCTTACCCTGGCTGCACCGGCTCATCCGCAGGAACCCCCTGCTTTGGCTTCTACAATTCCTCTTCCAGACAGACACCCGCATCTACCTCCTAGCCTATTGGTCTCTACTGGCCACCTTGGCCTGCCTGGTGGTGCTCTACCAGAATGCCAAGCGGTCATCTGAGTCCAAGAAACACCAGGCCCCCACCATAGCCCGAAAGTATTTTCACTTCATTGTTGTAGCCACCTACATCCCAGGTATCATCTTTGACCGGCCACTGCTATATGTGGCTGCCACTGTATGTCTAGCAGTCTTCATCTTCCTGGAGTACGTCCGCTACTTCCGCATCAAGCCCCTGGGTCACACTCTGCGGAGCCTCCTGTCCCTCTTCCTGGATGAACGAGACAGCGGACCACTCATTCTGACACACATCTACCTGCTCCTGGGCATGTCTCTTCCTGTTTGGCTGGTCCCTAGACCCTGCACACAAAAGGGTAGCTTCGGGGGAGCCAGGGCCTTAGTCCCCTATGCAGGCGTCCTGGCTGTAGGTGTGGGTGATACTGTGGCCTCCATCTTTGGCAGCACCATGGGAGAGATTCGCTGGCCTGGAACAAAAAAGACTTTTGAGGGGACTATGACTTCTATATTTGCACAGATCATTTCTGTAGCTTTAATCTTAATCTTTGACAGTGGAGTAGACTTAAACTACAGTTACACTTGGATTTTGGGGTCCATCAGCACTGTGTCCCTCCTAGAAGCATATACTACACAGATAGACAATCTCCTGTTGCCTCTCTACCTCCTGATATTGCTGATGGCTTAGGTGTTGAACAGCAGCAATCATAGAGGAAGCAGGGACCTGGACATGGGGAGGATGAATGGTCTCCACAGCAGCCAGCAACTTCGGCATGAAGAACCAAGAGGTGAAAAACAGATTTGATTTTTCAGTTGATTCGTATTTAAAATAAAAAAGCAAAGCTCTTCTGGTTCTAGTTTTGTTGATACTTAAAAAAAGGCTTAAAATATAGTACCCCTCAATTTAAGTTTGCTGTAAACCCCTCTCTCTCACCTTGCAGGCTCAGAGGGGGCCATAGTGGACACTAAAGGCAGTAAAGCATAATAATTAATGATTTAGTTTCTGGTGTCAAACTAATCTATTCCAAATCCTTGGCTACATGACTTAACTATGTGGCCTTAGGTGAGTCACTTGAACAGTGTGAGCCTCAAGTTTTCTGTCTACAAGGTAGAAATAGTGACAGCCTGTACTTATGGGATATTGTGAGAGTTCAGTGGGGTGAGGTGTGTGAGGTCCAACCTAGACCTGGCCCAGGATGAGCAGTTGGTAAGGGAGAGTGTCACTGTTACCCAAGATCTGTCCTCATCTTAGCAAAAACCCAGACGAACCAAGTGGTTTTATGGGTTGTACTTGGAACCAGAGTGACTTTTGTTTTCCTGGCTTTACTTGAAGGTAGAGAACCCAAGAGGGAAGAGTGGAGTGTGTGTGGTTTCTCTCATTTGAGCCAGAAAGAGCTAAGGGAGAGATGGGGGTCAGCTTCTTACACGCACGCAAGGATTGGGGAAGAGAATCAGATAGACACTGGGCTATTCCAGCCAACCCCACCTTTGCCTCTGCTGCCTGAGTAGTGCTGATGGAGAAGGATAGACTGAATAGCATTGGGTCCTTGTCAGAGGGTCCCCTTGACCCTTTCATATTCTAGTCCTATCCAAGCTGGTGTTTGTCGTGGTGGCAGAGTTTAAGAAAGACCCTCAGGGGTTTGAGGGAGTTTGTCAAGAGTTCAGAATGGCTCTACTTGGGGGCCCATGCTCCAGTCTTACTCTTGGGGAGGATAGGCTCTTGGCCAGCCTGGTTCTCCACCACACCCCACATCCCCTGAGGCTAGCACAGAGCAGGACCTCAGTAGACATTCACTGAACAGATGAGCATGTCCCATTGCTGAGAAGATGGCACAGCAGGGTTACTGCGGCTGAACAGTGTTTTCTCCCAGCCTGCTAGGGAAGGGTATAAGAAAAGGTGAGAAATTTTTTTTTTTTTTTTGAGACGGGGTCTTGCTCTGTCTCCTGGGCTACAGTGCAGTGGCCTCATCATAGCTCACTGCAGCCTCAAACTTTCCTGGGCTCAAGTGATCCTCTGGCTTCAGCCTCCCAAGTAGCTAGGATTACAGGCATGCACCACCACACCCAGCTAAGCTTCCTATGTTTAATTAATTTTTTTACAACATTTTTTTTTTTTTGAGACAGAGCCTCAAGCTGTCACCCTGGATAGAGTGCTGTGGCATCCATAGCTCACAGCAACCTCCAATTCCTGGGCTCAATGAGTCCCTTGCCTCTGCCTCCCAAGTAGCTGGGACTACAGCCGCCCGCCACAACGCCCAGCCATTTTTTGGTTGCAGCCATCGTTGTTTGGCGGGCCAGGACTGGATTCAAACCTGCCAGCTCAGGTGTACGTGGCTAGCACCTTAGCCCGTTGAGCCACAGGCGTCAAGCCAACCTTCCTATTTTTTATAGAGGCAGGGTCTTGATCTTGTTTAGGCTGATCTCAAACTCCTGGCCTCAAGCAGTCCTGCCACCTTGGCCTCCCAAAGTGCTAGGATCACGGGTGGCGCCTGCGGCTCAGTGAGTAGGGTGCTGGCCCCATATACCAAGGGTAGAGAGTTCAAACCCGGCCCTGCCAAACTGCTACAAAAAATAGCCAAGCATTGTGGCTGGTGCTTGTAGTCTGGTGCAAGAGACTCACCTAAGCCCAAGAGCTAGAGATTGCTGTAAGCTGTGATACCAAGGCACTCTACCAAGGGCGACAAAAAGCGACAAAGTGAGACTATGTCTCTAAAAAAAAAAGTGCCAGGATCACATTTACTGTGCCCTGCCAGAGGTGAGAAATGTGTCCCACTAAGGGAGAAGAAAGAGCGAGTTGTAGGGAGCTGGAATCACTGCCAAGTCCTTTGCCTCAGAGAAGAGTATTGAGACATTCTTTGGGGCTTGACGGAAACCTGTCCCCTCTGTTATAGTCCATTGTACTGCTTGCCAAAGGAAGAGGCAAATTGTTGGTGAACAAGCACCATCTTTGCCCCCACTGACTCCATAGCTGACCTTGGGAAAGGGCTCAACCCTCTGGGCCTTGGATTGTCGATGTATATAGCAGGGGGATGGGCTTGGTGCCCATAGCACAGTGGTTACAGCGTCAGCCACATACACCAAGGGTGGCAGGTTCGAACCCGGCCCAAGCCAGCTAAACAACTGCAACAAAAAAATAGCTGGGCGTTGTGGCAGGTGCCTGTACTCCCGGCTACTTAGAAGGCTGAGGCAAGAGAATTCCTTAAGCCCAAGAATTGGAGGTTACTGTGAGCTGTGGCGCTTTACTCTACCGAGGGCTACAGCTTGAGACTGTCTCAAAAAAAAGGGTGGTGCCTATGGCTCAAGGAGTGGGGTACCAGCCCCATATACCGGAGGTGGCAGGTTCAAACCCAGCCCCGGCCAAAAATTGCAGGGAAAAAAAAAAAAAAAAGTAGGAGGATGGACTAAAATCATGGTCACAAACTCAAAACAGCTGCCAAGGCCAGGCAGGTATCACAATGAATGAGGACAGGGTACTACATGGCCTCTTGAGGCGGCAACTCCAACCAGTAACTACCATACTAGAATATAGGGCTAGAACTATCAGTTGGGCACTTGTACAAGGAAGCTCAGAAACCTGGATTGCTATGGGAAATCTCCCAAGTTTAAAAAACTTTTTTTGGCCAGGCATGTGGCCTGTAATCTTAGCACTTTGGGAGACAAAGGCAGGAGGATCACTTGAGCACAAGCGTTTGAGACCAGCCTGTGCAAGAGTTAGACCGCATTCCTACAAAAAATAAGAAAAATTAGGCATGATGGCTTATACCTACAGTTGGAGCTACTCAGGAGGCTGAGGCAGGAGGATCTCTTGAACCCTGGAGTTTGAGGCTACAGTGAGCTGTGATTATGCCACTACACTCTAGCCTGGGCGACAGAGGGTGACCTTGTCTATACAATTTTTTTTAAATGTTTTTTGTTGTTATTTTATTTATTTAATTATTTATTTGTGTGTGTGTGTGTGTTTTTTTTTTTTGGCTGGGGCCGGGTTTGAACCTGCCACCTCTGGCATATGGGTCTGGCGCCTTACCCTTTGAGCCACAGGTGCCGCCCCCTTTTATTGTTATTTTTGAGACAGAGTTTCACGTTGTTACCCTCCGTAGAGTGCCGTAGTGTCATAGCTTACAGCAACCTCCATCTCTTGGGCTTAAATGATTTTCTTGCTTTAGCCTCCCAAGTAGCTGGGACTACAGGAGCCTGCCACAATGCCTGGCTATTTTTTGGTTGTAGTTGTCTTTGTTGTTTGGCAGGCCTGGGCTGGATTAGAACCCATCAGCTCCGGTGTATGTGGCTGGCACCCTAGCTGCTGAGCTACAGGTGCCAAGCATTTTTTTAATGTTTTTTTCTTAGGTGCTGAGGCCCCAGACAAAGCACATCCACAGTCTGGAATCAGCTAGTGGACCCCAGTTTACAGCCTCTGGGCCAGACCCCAGCTGAATGGTATTGGATTTGTAGTTGTTCCAAAAAGTCTGGGTGCCTGCCAAGCATGCTCAAGGGACCCCTTTATTGTACAGATGGGGAAACTGGCCCAGAGAGAGGAGAAGGCTGACCTGAAACCAGGGCCAGAAACTGAGACTACGTATTCTCATTCTTTTTTTTCCCCCTCACTTGGTTGCCCTGGGTAGACGGCCATGGTATCTTAGCTCACAGCAACTTCAAACTCTTGGGCTTACCAATTGTCTTAGTTCAGCCTCCTGACTAGCTGGGACTATAAGCATGTGCCACAACACTTAGCTAGTTTTTCTATTTTTAGTAGAGACTGGCTGGTCTTGAACTCCTGAGCTCAAGCAACCCACCCACCTTAGTCTCCCAGAGTGCTGCATTCTCATTCTTAGCCCAGGGCTTCTTTCCCCTCCACAAGCAGAGGGCACTGGGCAGTGTAGTGGTCAGGAGCAGGGCTCTGGATCAAGCTCACCCCACTGGGCCATGGAGTGGCTGTGCGGCTGGGGCAGGTTCTTTCACCCCTCTTTGGCTGTAAATGTGGATGGTAAGAGCACGCTCCACCATGTATGAGGATTCAAGGAGATAAGGTATGCATACCTCTCAGCACAGAGGCCCCACAGTGAGTTCCCACTAACATTTTTAGAATCCTGCAAACCATACCAGGCAGGGCTGAGGTGCCTGGGATGATCTTCAGCACAACCATCTGGAGAACAAGGCTGCTTGGGAAAGAAGGCTCGATCGAGAAGCTGCGTTCGGGAGTCATTTTTATTTGGTATCTTACACCATAATAATCTGAGTTCAATCAGAGAGGAAAAAGGAGTGAGAAGAGACCAGAACACTTTCATGTGTGAAATCTCCTCAGGGAGGAGATTGTGTTGGGGCAGTGGGGAGACAGAGAGACAAAATCTTGGGAAACCTCCAACCCAGCCCAGGTGCTACCCCGTCACTTCTGCCTGTTGCCTGCTCTCTGCAGGGCTGAGGGCACAGACATTAGCAGGAGGAGAGCTCAGGAGGGGAGATACGACTTCTCTGTTGCAGCCTGAGGCCAAGCAAGGTGCTGAAGCCTCACTTGGGAGTGGACAGGGCCAGAGCCCTGTGAGAGGCTTTTAGGTGTACAGCGGGGGGAAGGGCAGCTCAGCTGTTGGCTGGAGCCTGCACAGAACAGAGGAGATGACCTTGAGATGCCAGATCACTGCTCCTGAGCTCCAGGGCCTGAATCTTCAGGGGACCATTTGGGGCACACACCCCCACCTGCCACTTACCAGTTCTCTGGGCTCCAGACAGTGCCCACAGCATCCATGAGGTGGAATGTATAGACGTGGCGTGACCAAGCAGAGCAGTTCTGCTCACTCTTGTGTACCACTTCTCCATGGATTAGGACCAGGGCCCCTGGCCGGGACACAAGCACATCAGGAGGACACCAGCCCCATTTCCCCTTCCCAGGGCAGGAAGGGACAAAGGTGGTCCTAACTCAAGTCGCTCGTGGCTTCCCTCACTTCCCATTCCCATTCCCTTCCCAGGAAGCTCAGGTACGTGCAGCCTTCTTTGGGGCCAGAGGCCGTGCTGCTGAGATGTGGTTCCCTGGCATCAAGTTCACTCTGCTATGGTCTTGGCAAGCCTTAGGAAGGGCCTCCCCTTTGTACTATACCAGTACTCTGGGACCATGCCAGTGACCCTGAGTCAGACCTCAGTTTTCTATTTTTCATGAGGAAGAGAGGGGACTCACGGCCAACATTTGCTGAGCCCTTGTGGTGCACCATGTGGGTTCCATGTAAACATATTATATATATCATCTCACTGATTTCTACATTTTACAGTTGAGGACATGGATGCTCAACTAGTCAGCTGTTTACCAAAGAAGCAGCCTGTACGTAGCAGGGTGTGGGTACCAGCCCCGTCAGGGTGAATGTGCTAGTAACCACATCGCTTCGTGACCTCCTAGTGCCCATCCAGCCACGCCTTCTCTTTCTGTGACTTCACTACCCTCAGATAACCCTGAGAGAGCCAGCTGGACTTGCTTAGTGCAGACCCATGGGCACAGATGGCCCCCTGCCTTCCTACCCTCTGCACCCTGCCCACCTCTCTGAACAGCCGTGGCCACAAAGAGACTGTTGTCCCAGACAGGATCAGACCCGAGGAAGCTGGTACCAGGTGCTGAGCCAGCAGGGGCCCGGACCATCCTTCTGGACACACCACCTGCTGGCCAACGTGGAGCTTTACCCTCTTTTCTCCGGGTCCCTCAGACCCTGGGGGACAGGAGGAAGGGGGAGTTTGGGTGGGCAGGGATAGACAGGGGTCCTCACTGGTGTGGGAGCCAGGGATGAACCAGAGACAGCCGTTCTCCAGCGTGGCGTCCTCCAGCGCAAACCATAAGCCCAGCACCCGGCCCAGTGGTTCCGTGTACAGGAAGGTGGCGTCCTGGTGAGGTAAAACTGGCAGGCCCGCCTGGGGGTGAGGAGCTGCTCCCTTTACCTGGTGCCACCTCACCTGGGCATTTCCCACCCCTCAGTCCTCTTCAAGCCCTCCAGGGCCAGCCTTCCCATGAGCAGTTACAGTTTCGCCACATCCTGGCCCAGCAACTCTAGGCAAGAGGTTTCACCCCTCAAAGCTTCAGTTTCCTGACCCATAAACTGGCCACAGCAACAACTTAGCTCATGGGTTGCCAAAGTGATATATGAAAAGTACTTGGTATGGGGCCCAACACTGTAATTGCTGCTGAGAAGTAGCGGCTCTTCTTCATGATTCCAGCCAGGTAACTAAAGTCATTGTTTTGGTTGAGGTTTTTCTTGGGGGGAGGAGATGCTTTGGTTTGGTTTTGAGACAGGGTCTCACTCTGTCTCCCAGGCTGCAGTGCAGTGACATCGCCATAGCTCACTGCTGCTGCCAACACTGCTGCTGAGTTCAAGCCATCCTCTGGCCTCAGCTTCTGAGCAGCTGGGACTACAAACATAACACCACACCTGGCTAATTTATTTGTAGGCACAGTGTCTCCACATGTTGCCCAGGCTTGTTTCAAACTCCTGGCATCATGTAGTCCTCCTGCCTTGGCCTCCCAAAGTGTTGGGATTACAGGTATGAGCCAACACACAAGCCCAGGCCACTGTTCTTAGTCAGGATAAGCAGTCTCCAGCCACCGATCAGCTGGTTCTCCAAGTAAGATTGGGAAATTGGGTAATTGTTCCAGAAAGTCTGGGTGCCTGCCAAGCACTGATGTCCCACATGTGCCACCCATGCCCTTAGCTGGGCCCCACAGCCTGCTCTGAGCTCACCTTCGCCGCCAATGTGAGGTTGCTGCAAGAGAGAAGAAGAGGAGCCCGGTGAGGATGGGAGAGTGGGGAGGAGCCGGGCTTGCTGTGGGTGTCCCAGGATGCTTCTTCTCTGGTTATAGACATTTACCCCCCAGGATTCTATGTCAACACCAGCTATCAAGCATCGACTGTGTGGCAGGCCCAGAGAGAAGCAAGCATAAAGATCACCCTGCCTGACGTGGAGCCCACAGTCTGTGCCAGAGATAGCACACACATGTCCAAGACCGCAGGGCAGAACAGAGTGAGGGCTAGACAAGGAGGCTGGAACATAGGCCAGTGAATGAGCTGTTCAGCCCCAGAGTGGGAGATGAGTTTCTCTTTTCTCAGGAGATCTGGAGTCTTCTTGGAGGAGGTGGCACTGAGCTGGGCCTTGAAAGCTGGAAGCAGAGCATTTCAATAGCCAAAGAAGGGAGATGGGAGTCCCAGGGGTCCTCTTCCATCTTACCACCAATTTTAACTAAGTGCCAATTAAGTGTCAGATGCTTTAGCCCAGCGGTTCTCAACCTGTGGGTCGAGACCCCTTTGGGAGTCAAATGACCCTTTCACAGGGGTTGCCTAAGAGCATCCTGCATATCAGATATTTTACATTACGATTCATAACAGTAGCAAAATTACAGTTATGAAGTAGCAACGAAAATAATATTATGGTTGGGAGTAACCACAACATGAAGAACTACATTAAAAGGTCGTGGCATTAGGAAGGTTGAGATCCACTGCTTTAGCCAGAGGGGCCAATATTCTCCCATGAACATAGTAACTCCAGCAGCAGTTTTGTGAGGAAGGGCTTGGAATGACTAGTCTGCCCATTTTACAGACAGTCAACTGAGGCCTGGGACAGGGGCCAGGGAGCTCACCTTAAAGATGTACATGCTCTGTACCACCACGGGCATCTGGAGGCCCAGACTTCTGGCCAAGGCCTGGAGGAGGACAGAGATAACACTGTCGGCCTGCTCTCACACACATCTGGCCCACTCTCTTGCCCTCAGCCCCGCCTCAGCTCACCTGTACCTTGAGGGAGTATGTGACACTCCTGAAGACAGGGTCATGAGCATGCAGTGCTGCAGGACAGAGGCAGGCTGATGGCCAGTCACAGGCCCCATGTGTCCCTCCCACACCTAGCTCTTGGCACCCAGACTCAGGCCTCACTTTGACATTCTCACTTCCTTTGTATGCACTGAACTTTATGCTATTTATAACCGAGTAGTGGGCACCACAGATGCCTTCACCCTACCCCAGTTCCCATGCCACCTGTGACCTTATTCTTGACCTCTGCCATCTGGTAAGCTCATAGCATCTCTGATTTTCCACCCTTCTCAGAGAACTAAGGGCTCCAAAGTGCTGTTGGTAGTAATCTCAGTACAACTACTTACTCTATGAGACCTCAGGTTACCATTTCTCTCCTCTAAGCATCAGTTTCCTCCTCTCTCAAACAGGGATTAGAATAGCAGCCTCCCAAGACTGTAGTAGGACTCTATGGGCTAAGGAATATGCACAGTAGCCCAGGGCCTGGCACCGGGTGGTAGCTTCTTGTCACTACTTGCTATTACTATTGCTATTACAAAAACCAAGGGAAGAATATATTTAATGCTGCTGAATTACACAGTTTAAAATAGTCACAATGGTAAATTTTACATTATGTGTATTTTACCACAACTTGTTTTAAAAGCTACCATGATATAACTTCAAGTTTAAAAATAAGCAATCTAGGGTGGCACCTGTGGCTCAGTGAGTAGGGAGCTGGCCCTGTGTATCAAGAGTGGAGGGTTCAAACCCGGCCCTGGCCGAACTGCAACAAAAAAATAGCCAGGGGCAGCGCCTGTGGCTCAGTGAGTGGGGCGCTGGACCCATATGCCAGAAGTGGCGGGTTTAAACCCAGCCCCAGGCCAAAAACTGCAAAATAAAATAAATAAAATAATTTAAAAAAAAATAGCCAGGCATTGTGGTAGGCGCCTGTAGTCCCAGTTACTTGAGAGGCTGAGACAAGAGAATGGCCTAAGCCCAGGAGCTGGAGGTTGCTGTGAGCTGTGAAGCCATGGCCCTCTACCAAGGGCAATAAAGTGAGACTCTGTCTCTAAAAAAAAACACTTAAAATAAGCAATCTACATTCAGACATTGTGGTTCACATCTGTAATCCTAGCACTCTGGGAGGCCAAAGTAAGTAGATTGCTTGAGCTCAGGATTTCAAGACCAGTCTAAGCAAGAGGGAGACCCATTTCTACTAAAAATAGAAAAACTAGCCAGGCATCATGGCAGGTGCTTATAGTCCCAGATACTTAGCAGACTGAGGCAGCAAGATCTCTTAAGCCCAAGAATTTGAGGTTGCTTGAACTATGATGCCATGACACTCTACCTAGGGTGACATAGTGAGGCTTTGTCAAAAAAAAAAAAAAAAAAGGGCAGTGCCTGTGGCTCAGTGAGTAGGGCGCCAGCCCCATATACTGAGGGTGGTGGGTTCAAACCTGGCCCCGGCCAAACTGCAACAAAAACATAGCTGGGCATTGTGGCAGGTGCCTGTAGTCCCAGCTGCTCGGGAGGCTAAGGCAAGAGAATCGCCTGAGCCCAAGAGCTGGATGTTGCTATGAGCTGTAACACCAGGGCACTCTACTGAGGGTGATAAAGTGAGACTGTCTCTAAAAAAAAAAGCAATCTACAAAACAAATTATAATGTATGAATGATCCCGAGAAAAAAAGATGAGGGTTTCTTCACATGGTTGTGGGGCCTCAGAATAGGGAGGTATCAGCATGTTGGGTGTCCTGTCAGGAGGCTGCAGGAAGCACTGGATCCAGAAGCTCCCCAGTGCTTGGGCCAGAGGTCTGAGTCATCCCCAGACCAGGTGTAGAGCAGAGGAGGCTGTATTTGCCCATCTGTGGGAGTTCGTGTGGACCCCCCTCTGCCCAGTGTTGTAGTGGCAGTGTCACGTAATTAGCAAGCCCAGACCAGAGGGGAAGCCTGCAACTAGAAATGCCATTTGCCTGACCTCTAACTTACTATGCGCTTTGATTAAGGCCCTTTAATGCTTCAGACCTCAGTTTCCCCATTTTCTTTCTTGTACCTCCCCAGGCCCCTGCTCACCATGGCCAATTTTGTTGATGGATTTCTCTGGAGGGACCAGGAAATTTCCTGTGGGACAAAGAATCAGTAAAGGTAGAACTAGAGTCCAGCCTGCCATGGACAACTGGCTCAGCGTCCTCCCAGCCCTGGAGTGGGGGGAACACTTAAGTCCAGCTCAGCTCACCCTACCCCCAGAGCTCCTTCCACATCCAGCTGGCCCCAGCTCCAAACCTTTCTTGTCAAAAACGCCTTTCTCAAAGAAGAATCGAATCTTGTCGCCACTGCTCAAGAAATAGTCTGTGCTGCCCTGTGGAAAGAGGCCAACAGATGAAATGACAGAGCGTCCTGGGGGCTGGGCCTGCCAAGGAGGGGAGAGTTTCTTCCCTCCTCCACAGGCCACAGAGCCCTGAGGCTTCTCAGACTTGTCCTTTGAGGCACAGTGAACCAGAACCCAATTGCCTGGAAGTACAGCCCAAAGCTGCTTTTCTTGGAAACTGCTTGATATTGTGATTCAGAACACAGATGCCTGATCAAACAGGCTGGTTCCCAGATAGCCTTGAGCCCCACCTTTTACCTCTCAAAGCTTTGATTTCCTCTTCAGTAAAAGGGGAATAATAATAGAACTGACTTCCCTGAGTTATTGGAAGCTTCTGCCAGAGGCCAAATCTTTTTTTTTTTTTTTTGAGACAGAGTCTCGTTATGTTGCCCCCTTCATAGAGTGCTGTGGCGTCACAGCTCACAGCAACCTCCAATTCTTGGGTTTAAGCGATTGTCTTGCCTCAGTCTCCCAAGTAGCTGGGACTACAGGTGCCTGCCACAACACCCAGCTGTTTTTGTTGTTGTTGTCATTGTTATTTAGCTGGCCAGGGCCGGGTTCAAACCTGCCAGCCTGGGTGCATGTGGCTGGCGCCATAACCACTGTGCTACAGGTGCCGAGTCAGAGGCCAAATCTTATAGCAGTTGAGAGCAGACTCTGGAGCTCACATACTTGGGTTTAAATCCCAGCCATTTCCTGACTGTGGGGCTATGACTACGTTACTGAACTTCTCTGGGCTTAATTTCTTAATAAACTAGAGATGCTACTAATGGTACCTATCTCAAAGGGTGCTGTAAGTGTTACAAGTTAGTATACACAGAACACTAAGAACTATCTTTATAATATACTAAGTACCACAAATTTGCTATTACTGTTATTGCTACTATTAGTACTACTGCTATATATAAAACACCTAGCAAGGGCATGGCTAAATGCTCAAGGAATAAGCCATTGCTGATCTTTTTCTGTTTTCTTAATAATCATGTTTTAAATTTCTTTCTTTTTTTTTTTTTTTGTAGAGACAGAGTCTCACTTTATCGCCCTGGGTAGAGTGCCGTGGCGTCACACTGCTCACAGCAACCTCCAGCTCTTGGGCTTAAGCGATTCTCTTGCCTCAGCCTCCCTAGTAGCT
>CAUYON010023617.1:0-22070 GCA_963573935.1 Arctocebus calabarensis
GCGCCAATCCTCCTGATCTGTGTGTCTCACCAGCTGCCCGTCCACTCCAATAGTTCACACGGGGAAAGATCCAGAGCTCCCACCCTCTCACCTGCTGACCTGGGAGAGATGGGCTACGGGACCGTCTCTGCCGCCATCTTCCAGCTCTCCCCCCAGCTCATTTATTTTTAAAGAATAAATTTGCAAGCTTTAAAAAACACAGGCAATTAGCTTACTCTTAATTCAATATGCCACCTGGCTGACAGGAGAGCTCGTGCTCCAGGCAATGATGCTGACATTCTAGAGTCATCTTTAATCTCTCCCTTTACTTGTCATTTCAGTTCCATCACTAAGACCCTCCCAAACCTTCTACTGAATCTTGAGTTCTCAATTGAGCTTGTTATAGAACAAGACTTCCAAAACATTGGGGCAGCTGCCATCTATTTTCCATATTTAGCCGGAGTCCACATTTTTTATTGAACTCATTCTTAGCATAAGTATCAACCACACTTTAGAGCAATTTTCTGGGAGAGATGTTTCACCTAGCATTCACCCTGGAATAATCTCCACTCCTGTTACATCAGAAGAGCCAGAAACACCCCCTGAAAGGAACTCAAAGGTACCATTCTTTGCCCTTTGGATGAGTATTAAGGGAAGATTTCAACTGCTCTCTATTCCACATCTACCCCGCCCCAAGTCCTGATCTCTGTGGCAGCTTCCACAAACAGTAAGGTGGTGAGAAAGCTGATTAGGTTGATATTAAAACAAGAGAACACAGATGGAGGCCAGGAGGCAAGGACATTTGCCCAGCCTCTTCTTCCAGCTCTGTGGCAGCCATGCGCATGGATCACCTAATTGAGCACATTTTTACCCTAGAATCCTAATTTCCCTCTGTTTAAGCCTTTGCAGTTATTCCCAAACAGCACCCCCCTTAACCTCATCTTTGGGCTAGAACATCCCATCAAGAGAAACTAATCTTGGGAATGATTCTTACCCAAGGAAGCACATAAGAATCTCTGGTGAAGTTATTATTTATTAATTAATTTATTGAGATAGTGTCTCATTGTCACCTTTAGTAGAGTGCAGTGGTGTCATAGCAACCTCAAACTCTTGGGCTCAAGTGATCCTTTTGCCTCAGCTTCCCAAATAGCTAGGACTATAGGTACCACCACAATGCCTGGGTATTTTTAGAGATGGGGTCTTGCTCTTGATCAGGCTGATTTTGAACTCCCAAACTCAAGCAATCCACCTACCTTGGCTTCCCAGAGTGCTAGGATTATAGGCATAAGCTGCCACACCAGCCTTCAGATTGAGTTTTTTAAAAAATACTCCTGATGTTGACTTTTGAGGTACTTACCTAATAGTTCTATAATAGGGAGCTTGAATCTAAACTTTCATAGCATCAGAGATAATTTGGATGAACTCTCTGTTGAGAAGCCCCGGCTGAGAGCCTTTCCAGAAGCTTATAAGAAACCCAGGGCCATGAGCCTGATTCCAGGCCTACTGTATTATAATCTGCATGTTAACAAGCTCCCTGGGTGACTGTACTAGAAACTGCATATTAACAAGCTCCCCAGGTGATCTGTATGCACATGAAAGTCTGAGAAGCACTGACTTAACACACATGTGGAGCAATAGGTCACTGTTCACACCGGCAACTACTCATTTCATACTTTTCCCAGTGGAAGTCTTTACTCCTGGTAAAGGAATTTCAAGCATCTGGAAGCTTGCTCCCACAGAAGAAGAGAATAAATATAGGAACCTGAGGCTTTATGGGCACTCCAGAAATCACACGTGAGGATGGATGCCTACTTTGTTAATGAATAAGGCCAGACTCCTGGATGTAACCAAGCTGACCACCCAGAGATTTCAGCCTGGGATCAAAAAAAGTTGTCTGAATATTTTCAATAGTTAGAACCAACATTAAAGAGTGTTTCTTTTTTCTCTGCTCAAAACAAATGTCTGTGAGCACTCACTTAAGTGTCAGGTATTCTGCTGAATGCCAGACATGCAGATAGAAGTCAGATCCAGCTCTTACACCTGCCCAGGGGAAGGGCAACGTTAGAAAAACATTAAGGGAACAGAACAGAGGATATTTTCCAGCTTGGTGAGACCTCAGCTCACTGCTTTTGGCTGAACCTCAAAAACATACAAACCAGTAGGAGTGTCCCCTTCTTCCTCACAGATTTCCTGAAGGCAGTTAGCTGTCCAGTGAGAAAACCAAATGGTATCTGCCAACTGCCCTGTCCTGGAAGGTGGGAGGAAAGCCTGAAGGGCATGTGTGTCGAATTCAACTTTGAAGATTCATGTTGGAAGGTTGACAAAGAGAGCAGCCTCACTTATCTCCTGGGAAAGGAAGGAAGGGCCAAGAGAACCTGATGAATTCCTGGGAAATTTTAAGTTTATGCCTGTCAAAGGGCAGAGAGACCTGGTCTGATTTTCCTGGTGAACCTGTCAGTACACCTGCCGAGGACACAGCACTCTCTTCGCCCAGCAGAGTGTTAGGTACTATGGGAACAAGGAAGGAAGTGGAAGAGAGCAGAATCTACGATTCCTCATAGTACTCAAAATCTCAAGACCATCTAGATTAACCCTTCATCTTAAAAAAGCCAAAGTCCAGGCCCAGAAAAGATTTCCTCCAAAATTGTATTACTAGTTCTTGAGTAGAAGATTACCAGCAGACTCCACATCACACTCAACACCAGACTCAGGATCAGGAATTTGAGCAACAGGGAGGAATTGGAGGTTTCTGAACTGGGGACTGACCTATTCAAAATTACTTTCCCCCTTGGTTGTAGTAAAGATCATCTCCACCTAGGTTACAGATGACAGATTTTATGAAATGCTTCCCCATTATGTGAGAGACTGAATGGAGCCCCCATCACTGGCATTACAATTTGCTTCTCAAGTCTTCTCTTCAAACCCTCATTAGGTGAGCAGGGCAAGTCAGATATTGAGAACAACAAAATGAGCTTACCAGTGTTGTCCCGGGAAGGGCTGCACCCAGAACTGGGTCTCCCTTTTCTAAGCAAGTCTCTAAACTAAATGTGCTCACCCTCTATTCCAGAATATTAAGTGCTCTATGTGAAGGGCTCTTGAACTCTGCCAATCCATTAGCCTGGTCTCTCGCCTGTCATATAAAAAGGCCACAGATGGTAGGATTTTGAAGCTCCAACCTAGCACAAACACGTGCACCCTCTTCAGGAGAGGGCAATTAGAGAAGCAGGTAGCCAGAGGTGCCAGGGCAGACATCAGCTGAATAGTACGGATGAAACAGCACATTCCAGGGAGGCTCATGAGTTCATTATTAAGGAATATCAACTCATCCCAGCTCACACATGCCTGTGGCATGAAGAGGATCGTGCTAGAGCAGACTTCCATTAGTCTAACAGCGGAGTAGCTGCCTCCACTGCTAAGAGTGACCCTAGAATGCAATCTCTGCCCCTTAGCATAGAAATGCAGCCAGGGCAGTGAGGACATGGGATCTGATGACAGGTGAAGAGCGCCTCCAAGGTGTTCCGAGTCTAAGGTACACTCTCTAGCTTTCATGTTTCTTAAAGAATGGGTTAGTAATAATACATTACTACCAAATTCCTCCTCTCGACTTAGTAAGACAGAAGTGGGGAAGGGAGAAGAGAAGAAAGGAGGAGAAAGATAGTTTCCTTTGCTGCTGTGTAACTGCATGCAAACTACTGGCAGCTGCCAGGGCACACGTGGTAACCTTAACACAGATGCTAACACTTAACAAATGGTACCCATAAGGGTTTGGGCTGCAGCTTTGGTGCCCAAATCCTACCCCTGTGGAGGAAGCAGGACAGTTGGACAACAATAGTCAAGGGAGGTAGAGTTCTCATTTTGATTGCTCCAGAACAAATCATCTCACTCTTAGGGGTATAAAACAACTATTATTTTATTGTGTTCACAGATTCTCTATATTAGAAATTTGGAAAAAGCACAGAAGAGATAGTTTGTCTCTGCCTCTTGATTCCAGAAGCTTCCCTTGGAAAGATTCCAAGACCGGGGGTGGGGGGGGGGTGACTGCAATCAGCTGTAGCTTATTGACTTACCTAACTGGTGGTTGCCTCATGCTGTGAACTTGTGAACTCAAACCTCACCTGAAGCTATAAGCAGGAACACCTACATGTGGCCCTCCACGAAGCTGCGTAAGTTTCTTCACAGGTTAGTAGCTGAGTTCTAAGAGCAGGTATCCCAAATGAATCAGGCAGAAGCCATATGACCTTTTAACCTTAGAAATCTTATAATGTCACTTCCACCATAATTACAAAGCTGTCCATATTCAAGGACAGGTAATATGTGTCAAAGGCACATTTTAAAAAGAGCATGTGGGATGAGAAGTAATATTAAAGCCATCTTTGGAAATATACAGTCTGCTCCATTTGTCAATAGCTCAAATAAGGTCCCCATAGTTTCCCAATACGCAGTTGTTACGTGCAAGGACTAAAACAGGTATTTTCATATGACTAATTTAGTCCTTATAATAATACCGCATGACAGTTTATCATTATCCCATTTGGTACCTGAAATCAAGCTCTAAAAGTTTAGATAGCTCTTCCAGTCTCACATAGTTTTTAAGAACAGAAGCAGCATCAAATCCAAGTCTAAGTCTGCTAACCACCTATTCAAACTCAAAGCTCCTACTCATTTGACAACATTGTGCTGCCAACTGACTCTTTGGTTGTAGGGCAGTGGAAACAAGATAAAAAGAAAAACATACAGTCTCTTTCATCAGAAATTGTTCATTTGATTCCTAAATGTTCACAATGCACATACAATGCTTCAGGTAAGCCTTGTAATTCATAGACACTAATTCTCTTGCTAATAAATGCATTTTATGTAATTAAGAGAGACCTGTCTCGGCCTCCCAGAGTGCTAGGATTACAGACATGAGCCACAGTGCCCAGCCTGAAAAAGTTTTTATTACATATTTAGTTTTGAAGAATATTGTTAACTGGATCTAGAGTTCTACCTTGACAGTTTGTTGTGTAAAGATGTCATTTCATTTTCTTCTGGCTTATAAAAAGTTTCTGGCAACAACCTCTGGAGAAAGGCACAAAAAAGCTTACACACAGGTAAGGGTACCACAAACAAAGCAAGGAAGACGGCATTTGGAATGGGAGAAGATTTTAGAATGTTATGAATCTGACACAGGCCTGATAATTAGAATCTACAAAGAACTCAAACTAAGCAACAAGAAAAGAGCAAACAACCCTATTTCTTTGTGAGCAATAGACTTGAACAGAAATTTCTCTAAAGGTGACAGAAGAATGGCCAACAAACACATCAAAAAATGCTCATTGTCTTTAATCATCAGAGAAATGCAAATCAAAACCACTCTGAGATATCACCTAACTCCAGTAAGATTAGCCTACATCACGAAGTCCCAAATTTGCAGATGCTGGCATGGATGCAGAAAGAAAGGAACACTTCTACATTGCTGGTGAGATTGCAAACTAATACAACCTTTATGGAAAGAAGTATGGAGAATTCTCAAAGAATTGAAAGTTGGCCTTCCATTTGATCCTGCAATCCCATTACTAGGTATCTACCCAGAAGAACAAAAAATCATTTTACCACAAAGACTTTTGCCCCAGAATTTTTATTACAGCTCAATTCATAATTGTGAAGTTGTGGAAGCAACCCAAATGTGCATCATCCCATAAATGGATTAACAAAGTGCGGTATACGTATACCATGGAATACTATTCAGCCATAAAAAATATGGAGACTTTACATCTTTTATGTTTACCTGGATGGAGTTAAAATACATTCTTCTTAGTAAAGTATCTCAAGAATGGGGGGGAAATCCAATGTATTCAATACTAATATGAAATCAATATATAAACACTCATACAAAAGACGAAACACAAATATAATCTAGCAAGGGGGAAAGATGAAGAAGGAGATGGAGGAGATAGAGGGTGACTGGTGGGTGGAGAGAGGGCATTTGGTGGACTCTCCTCTACTGTGTACAATGTGAGGGTGTTCACCAAGCCCCCTGGGGCCATTCTGCAACTTGAACTTTACCTTGAAAGAATAATGTAACCTAAAAATTTATACCATTGTATTAATTTGAAATGAAAAAATACAAAAGAAAGTTTCTGACAAGACATACATCATTTTTTTTTATGTCAATAGATATAGGGAGTGTTTTGTTTTTTTTTTACATGGATGAATTGTATAATGCTAAAGTCAAGGCTTTCAATGTCCCCATCACCGCAATAGTGTACTCTGTACCCGAGAGGTAGATTCTCATCTCTCCCCCAAACACTCCCCTATTCTTAGTTTTCAATATCCATTAAACCACTTCCTAACTATATACACCCTCATGTAGCTCCCACTTACAAATAAGAACATGAGTTATTTATTTTTTCATTCCTGAGATACTTTACTTAGGATAATGATCTCCAGTTCCACCTAAGTTGCTGCAAAAGACATTATTAATATTTCATTTCTTTTTATGGTTGAGTAGTAATTCATGGTGTATATATATGCATGTATGCTTAAGTGTATACATGTACACACACACACCACCATACATTTCCTTTATCCACTCATGAACTGATGGACACTTAGGTTGATTCCATGTTTTTGCAATTGTGAATTGTGCTGCATTAAAGATTTGGGTGCAGTTATCTTTTAAAAGGACAATTAAGTTCATGTACTCATCCTTGACAAAGTGCTACACACCTCTTTGCTGAATATCACTATGGTCACCTGCATGGTGCTCCCCTTGGAAAGCTATGCACCAATGTCAGTGCCTCATCCACCTTTCAATGCAATTTTGGAACTCTTTCTCTAGAATGGCCCTCAGAGCTGTCACCATATTACCTTTGATGTCCTGAATGTCACCAAAATGGCTTCCCTTCAATATTTCCTTTATCATTAGGTAAAAAAAAGTCATTGAAAGCCAGATCAGATGAGTGGAGAGGGAGTTCCATGGAGAGTGAGTACATGACAGACAGTGTCATGTAAGCTGCTACATTCAAGAGCCATGAATTGTTGGTGAAACATTCAGATCATTGTCGTCTTTTTCATGCAGGATTTTTCAAATAGCAAACTTGGTTAACTGTTTGTCCAATTGGTACAAATTCATAATGAATAATCCCTCTGATATCAAATTAGCAACATCATTTTGACTCTTGATTTGGACAGAATTTTTTGGTGGTAAAGAATTCACTGACTTCCATTGTGCACTTTGATGCTTTGTTTTAGGGTTATATTGTTAAACTGCATGTTTACTCACTAATGATAATATGACCCAAAACAACATCTTGTCTCTCCAAAAGGTCTTGGCAAACTTTAACTCTCCTTTGCTTTTGTTCATTGCTGAGCACCTTTTGGACCATTTTTGCAAATACCTTTCTGACATCAAAATTTTCTGTTAAGTTTTCCTAACCCTTTCTCTATTAATGTTTACTTGGTCTGCTATTCTTCTCACAGTCAGCTGATAATTTTGACATACAATTCAATGAATTTTTGCAACGTTTTTATCAGCTATTCTTGTTTCTAGCCACCCTGGCTCTTCTTCATCAGTGAGCAATGCTTTTATCTCCCCTTAGTAAAACATTTAATTCATTTGTACACTGCACTATCCCTGTAAACTTAGACTAAAATGTTCCTGATTTCACTTTCACTCTTGCCAAGTTTAACAAGAAACTTAATGTTTATTCATTGCTCTAATTCCAGCTCTGACATTCTTGTAATGGCATACAAAAACACACTGTTGTTGAACACCACTCAGCAAGACCCCATTATATGTTGACACAAACACGCCTGTGAGGCGTGATATACTAAGGTTATGACACCTTACTGAGCTGTTAGTACAATGATACCAACATACATGACTGGTGGAAAGTTCATGAAGAACTTTAAGACTTTTTTTCCTTTAGGTAGATAGCCAGTGGTGGGATTGCTAAATTGAATGGTAGGTCTACTTTTAGTTTTTGAGTAATGTCTATTTACTACTGTTTTCCATAGAGTTTGTATTATTTTACATTCCCATCAACACTGCATAAGCATTACCTTTTCAAGGCATCCATGCCAGTATCAACTGTTTTTTAATAATGATGATTTAGACTGGGTAAGGAGGTATCTCATTGCGGATTTAATTTGCATTTCCTTGATGATTAGTGATGTGGAGTAATTCACATGTTTATTGATCATAGATCTATTTTCTTTTGGAAAAAAATATGTTCAAGTTTTTTGCCTACTTTTTGATGGAGATGTTTTTATCTTGCTGATTTAAGTTCTTTGTAGATTCTGAATATTAGCCTTTTGTCAGATGTATAGTTTGTGAATATTTTCTCTCATTCTGTAGGTTCATTACTTATTCTGTTGATTATTTCCTTTACTTTGCAGAAGCTTTTTATTTAAGTACCATTTACTTTTGGGATCTTAGTTATAAACTCTTTGTGTAGGCCTGTGAGTTTCTCCTAAGGCTTCTTGTAGAATTTTTATTGTTTAAGGTCTTACATTTAAGTCTTCGATATACCTTAATTTTTGTGTATGCTGAGAGAGAGGCATCTGGTTAGCTAACCAGTTTTCCCAGCACTAACTGTTTTTGTCTTCTTTGTCAAAAACCAGTTTGTTGTAGTTATATGGCTTCATGTCTATGTTCTCTATTAGGTTCCATTGATCTACATGTCTACATCTATACCATTACTATGCTGTTCTGGTTGCTATAGCCTTATAGTATAATTTGAAGTCAGGTAATGTGATGCCTCCAGGTTTGCTCTTTTTTCTTTTGAATTTCTTTGATTATTTATGATCTTTTTTGGTTCATGTGAAGTTGAGGATTATTTTTTCTGGATCTTTGAAAAATCACATTTATTTTGATGTAAGTCACTTTGGGAAACATGGACATTTTAACAATGGTGATTCTTCCAATCCATGACCATGGGATGTTTGTCCATTAATTTGTGTCATCTCTGATTTCTTTCATCAGTGCTTTGTAGTTCTTCTTGTAGAGATCTTTCATCCGTTGGTTAAGTTTATTCCTGGGTATTTTATTTTCTTTGATGATGTTATAAATGATACTAAGTTCATAATTTTATTCTCAACTTGACTGTTATTAGTATTTAGAAATGCTAGTGATATGCGTGCATTAATTTTGACTTTATTGAATTTGTTTGGAATTCTAGAAGTATTTTAGTGGAGTCTTTAGGGTTTTTAAGATATAACATCATTATGTCACAAAATAGGGATAGCTTCCCTATTTGGATGCCCTTTATTTCTTTCTCTTGCCTTATTGCTCTGGTTAGGACTTCCAATACTATGTTGAATACTATGTTGATGTGAAAATCTACATTCTTTACTTATTAGTAGATGTCCTTATATTGTTCTGGTTCTTAGGAGGAATGCTTTGAACTTTTTAACATCAGTATGATGTTGGCTATGGGTTTCTCAAATACATCCTTTTTTTTTTTTTTTTTTTTTGGTATAGTCCTTCTATGCCTAAACTATTGAAGGTTTTTATCAAGAACCCGTGCTGCATTTTATCAAATGTTCTTTTTTGCATCTATTGTGATGATCATATATATACTCTTTGTTTCAATTCTGTTTATGTGATGAATCACATTTATTCATTTGTGTATGTTTAACTATCCTTGTATCCCTAGATGAAACCCACTTGATTATCGTGGATTATCTTTTTGATGTGCTATTAAATATGGTTTGCTTTGTGTCTATGTTCATAAGGGATATTGGTCTGTAGTTTTCTTTCTTTATTGTGCCCTTTCCTGGTTTTGGTATCAGGGTAATACTGGCTTCACCGGATAAGGTAGAGAGGATTTCCTCCTTCTTGATGTATGGAACAGTTTCAGTAGAATGGGTGCCAATTCTTCTTTGTAGGTCTGGTGTAATTTGGCTATGAATCCATCTGGACCAGGGCTCATTTTTGTTGGGAGAATTTTTCTTATTCTTTCAACCTCACTACTCATTATCAGTCTTTTCATGTTTACTATTTCTTCCTGATTGAGGCTTGAGAGGTTATGTGTTTCTAAAAATTTATCCATTTTTTTCTAGATGTTCTGGTTTATGTGTGGAGGGGTTTTCATACTTGCAGAAGACATGGACAATATTTTGTACTTCTGTTATATTAGTTGTAATGTTTCCTTTTTCATTTCTGAGTGAGTTTATTTGAGTCCTTTATTTTATGTTTCTGGTTAAGCTAGCTAATGGTCTATCAATTTTATTTACCTTTTCAAAGAAGCAACATTTTGTTGGTCCTTTTTATTGTTTTTTGGCTTTCCATTTCATTTAGTTCTTCTCTGATCTTTTTTACATTTCTTCTGCTAGCTTTGAGTTTGGTTTGTTCTTCTTTTTGTAGCTAGTTGAGGTATAGTATTAGGTTGTTAATTTGTAATATTTCTGTCTTTTTGATGTAAGCATTCAATGCTATAAACTTCCCTCTTAGCAGTGTTTCTGCTATATCCCCAAGATTTTTGTCAGCTTGCATCATCTTTTTCACTCAATTAAAAACAAATATTTTGATTTCAATCTTGATTGGGTCATTTACCCAAGGATCATCCTTTAGCAGGTTAATTTCCATGTATTTATGTAGGTTTGAGAGTTCCTCTTGGAATTGATTTCTAGTTTTATTCCACTATGATCAGAGAAGGCCTGAATTTATTGAGACTTGTTTTTTGGATTAACATGTAATCTATCTTAGAAAACATCCTGGGTGCTGATGAGAATAAAGTATATTCTGCAAGTTTGGGGTAGAATGTTCTGTAGATGTCTGTTAGGTCCATTTGTTCTAGAGTCCTGTTTATGTGCAGTGTTTCTTAGATCAGATAGGCACCACATGTATGCATAAGTACAGTAGGCTGAGTTCCTTATGTTTAACCACTTCCATACACTGACCAGTTTGTTACAGTCTCTTGGGTGGTCAATTGACAAAAGTTCTACTATAATTTTTTTCCATGCTTAAAGTTTTTTCTTTATCAATTGTTTTCAGTAATTTGATCAAGAACTCCTTTGGTATGATTTTCTTTTGTATTTTTCTTTCTTAGGATTATTGATCTGCCTGAATTTGTAAGTTCATAATTTTCATAAAACTTGGAAGGTTTTTCACAATTCTTTTATTTATTCATTCATTTATTTATTTATTTATTTTGCCTTTCTTCCTTTTTGAATTCCAATTATATGTATATTTATAATATCTATTTTTATGACCTTGACTGTTAATTCTATCTTCTCTATCATTTTGAGTCTGTCTTTATTAACTGATTTTTCTCCAAGTTATAGGTCACATTTTCTTTGCTTGTATGAATGCCTTGTACTTTTGGTTTGGACACTGGACACTTTTGGTTTGGACACTTTTGGTATGTCTTTTATGTTGTTCAATGTTTGACTTTGTTGTCTTCTTTACTGAGTATTGAACTATATTCTATCAGAAAGGGAATTTACTCTCATATCTGCTTAATCCTCTTTTAGGCTTTAGTAAAACTATTAAGTAGTCTTGATTCTAGAGCTTATTTAGTCCTATAACCAAGCTATGACCAATTTTGGAATGCCCATGATACTCAACAATGGTCTTCTACTCTGTCTGATCAGAATTCAGACTTCTACCAGCCCTGTATTGCTTCTGAAAGTATTCAGCTTATAAATAGATACCTGGTAATTCTTTGCCTGACTTATACAGTTTCACCCTACATATAGTACTCAGCTGTAGATGTAAAAGCATCTCTGTGAAGATCCTGAGCATTTTCTCTATATAGCATACTCTAACCACTTAGCATCTCCAAATTCAAATTTCTATTTCCTCAATTCAGTGATACCATGCTCTTCTTGGGTCTGCATTGTGGTCCAGAAATGTCTCAAAGCAGAAAACTCATACTATCATATGGGTTATTTCATTTGCTTCCCTTCTTAGAGAGGTTATAGAACTGCACTGCCCATTGTCTACTGTCTGAAAGGAGTAGTTTCATAGACTTTGTCTGGTTTTCTAGTTGCATTATAGTAAGAGGACAAGTTCAGTTCCAGTCATTCTCCCCTGTCTGGAAGTAGAGGTCCCTGGTGTTATTTATGTTAATGCAGTGAAAAGAACCAATGTTGTCCCTCTTTTCCCTCACCCCAGTCCTATTATTGTCTCTGTGGTGTATAAAATCCAAAACTTGATTTAAGTCTGATGGATATCTCTGAAACCAAGAACATGTTGGGCTCTCTAGCACCAGAGTAAGGATTAAAAAAAAGCATATAGTGGCTCAGTGCCTGTGTCTCAAGCGGCTAAGGTGCCAGTCACATATACCTGAGCTGGCAGGTTCCAATCCAGCCCGGGGCCCGCTAAACAATAATGATGGCTGCAACCAAAAAAATAGCCGGGAGTTGTGGCAGGTGCCTATAGTCCCAGCTACTTGGGAGGCTGAGCCAGGAGAATCACTTGAGCCCAGGAGTTGGAGGTTGCTGTGAGCTGTGATGCCACAGCACTCTACCCAGGGTGACAGCTTGAGGCTCTGTCTCAATAGAAAAAAAAAGCACATAGTACTCTCCCAGCTAAGATTCTCAGTACTTTTTTCCCCTCTGAGCAGTGTCACCCAGGTGTCCTCAATCACCCCCTATTTTAAATACACTCACATCTCTGTCATAGCTGCAGCTTCTGTTTGTCAGGTAGCTTTTCACTGACATTCTTAACCTGCTCTTAGCATCTTGCTAGTCATGCCTTATTAGTGGTTATGTCAAATCATAGTTCTTCTTCTTTCTAAGAACCTATTGTCAAGTTGAAGATCTCTGCCAGAGAGATGAAAACTAGTCCATTATAATGCCCTTTGTATATCTTTTTGGCCCTCAATGACATTTGTCTATTTTTCCCACTATTGCTATATTTTTCTCTTCATACTCAGCAGCAACACACTCCACAGAGGTGAGATCATTAGGCTTAAGGGTACACAATCATATTCTCTTTAACTCATTCTTCTTTAGAATGAATAACAATGCCTTTGAATTCTGGCACCAGCTCTGCCACTTATTATCTGAGTAGCCCTAGGCAATTTACTTACTTCTTTGAGTTTGTTTCTATACTTATGGAATAGGGACAACACATTCTACATACCTCACATAGTTATTTTAAGGATTAAGCAGGATAACACATGTAAATTACTTTACATAGTGCCTGGACCTATGTACTGGACTACTTAACATTTATTAAGTGCTTAATAAATGTTAGCTATGATGACAATGGTGATGACTGAAGCTAGCCCTTCCATACATTCTGTGTACTATCCCTCTAACCTGAAGATTATAATTATTCCCTAACTACCAGTCAAGCAGCTTGGTTTCCCTTTATTTCTACTTTTTTTGCTGTTGTTTTGTTTTGAGACAGAGTCTCAAGCTGTCACTCTGGATAGAGTGCTAATGCATCATCGCTTACAGCAACCTCCAACTCTCGGGTTTAAGCGATCTTCCTGTCTCAGTTTTTCTATTATTAGTGGAGACAGAGGTCTTGCTTTTGCTCATGCTGGTCTTGAACTCACGAGCTCAAGCAATCCACTGGCCTCAGCCTCCCAGAGTGCTAGGATCATAGGCATGAGCCACCACGCCCGGCTTATTTCTACTTTTAGATATTCCCAGTTTTCTCTCATTTTATGAAAAGAAGAAAATATTATTATCTTCCCTTTTCAAACTCTTCATAAACACAGCTTATTATTTCTTTAACTCTTCTGCCTATGTTATTCTTAACTCCCTTTAATCCAGCTTCTATCCCCAACACTTTAATTACCTCTAAAAATTACCAGTCACTTCTGAACCACATTAAATATTCAATTCCCACTAGTCTTTTCAAACCCTGCTGGGGTTTGAAACCCCTTTCAAATCCCTGCTGGGCTCTTTTCAGCTTTTGACAGAATTACCCCTTATCTTGATTTTTGCTATATGAACCAATGGGAGATTAAACTGTTGGTCTTATTTCTTCATTCTCTTGAACAATATTAATATCTACATTCCTGCAATGACCTCATGGTATATGTAATGGAATCCCCTGCTACTTGACTTTAGACTTTACTTTCTTTTTAAAATAAGACATTAGAAAATATGTCATGAACAAAAGTTTGAAATATGAATAGTTAGGGTTTCCCTCTTGTTTCCCCTACCCTTTGCTATGAAAAAAATATGCCACTGATTCAAGGACATTAAAAGGAAAGAGAATACAAAATAATATATGAATCAAGAGAAATTACTCCATACAGTGTTGATGATAAATAATCAGAAGATTTATGAAAATGAAAGATTTAAATGAAAGAATTTTAAAAATTCAAATAGGCCAACAGCTACGTGAGACATTGAGATAATAGTAAACTATTTACATACAATATTAGTAAATAAAATTCAGCTAAATGAAATTATATTTTCTTCCCTTTCCTCTTCTCCCCTTCCCTATAAACAAATGAAAGAGACTCTAATTTATTTCTTAAAGTTCTCAGGTGATTCTTCTGGGTAACCCAAGTATAAGAAGCACTGGTCTAATGCAGTTGTGATAGTTTGTCTCCCGGGTTGGGATTAATTTAGACCTGAGCATGTAACATAATTCTGGCTATGAGGCACAAATGGAAAGTCTGCTGGTGCTGGGAGTGATGGCTTCAGGGAAAAATTTCTTCACTTTTACATGAGTCAAAGAAGAAATGTCTTCTGGATCTACTGGACACTGTAGTAGGTGCATGTACCCTGGAAGTCTGGCAGAGGGCAACATCATTGTGGAGGTGACAAAGACCCAAAAAAAAAAACTCAGAAAGAACCTGATGTTGCCTTTGATGCTCTGAATTAAACAGTGTTGAAAAAGCTCTTACAATGTGAGATTATAAATTTTCCTATTGTTTAAGGCAACTGAAGTTAGATATTTACATTCTTTGCAAACAAAAGCATCCTGACTATGACCAAATAAGATTTACCACAGAAATATAAAAGTTGGTCAGTATTAGAAAATTTGGCAAACATGCCATGCTTTTTTCTGTATCTATTCTGTATCTATCATAGTTCTGTCAAAGGTCCTTTGAAATCATAAACAGGAATAGTCATCACAGTACTGTGTGGTAATAAGGCTTCAGAAGAAACCTATCTTCATCACAGGAAGATTAGATAAGTAAAATGTAGTAGTTTTGCACAGAATTGAATACCATGTAGAATCACATATAGTGATAAAGTATGACATATAGTTCATCACAGATATAATGCTAAAGGACAAAGTGTTGAATAAAACAAAAGAAACAATGATACTTACTGCACAGTACCTTTTATAAAAATTAATTAGACACACACCCTACATACACATATATACCCTACTGTATATTTTCCAAGGATACATGTATCTTCAAATATACAGATTCAAGGTTAATGATCAGTTAAGGAGGAAAGAACAATACAAAAGAAATAGACCAAGATTGAGAATGTTCCATATACTCAGGAGTATAATTAATTCTAATCTCTATGTACTTGAAATGAAGGAAAGGAGAGAAGAAGGAAAGGGAAGAAGAGTGGGAGAAAGAAAAGAATGAAGGGGATTGAATACCTATCAAAGTAATTAATATTTAAAATTAATATAAAACATAGTCTTCTCAAGAAATAAAGAAGTGGTATTCAGTAAAACTTAACATGAATTACTTTTCAGAAACCAAGATTAGGGGATATAAAATCAAGATGATCAACTAGTCAAAGGTAGTATGTGCCTCTGCCATGGAGAGGAACCAGAATAGTGTGTAGATTCTCACATTCCTAGGAGAGATTTACCAAGGAAGTGATGAGAGGCATCAAAGTGGGTAAAGAGAGAGTTCAGGGCAACCTGCCCAGGTGGAGAGCTAGGAGGAACTCCTAGACACTGAGAAAGAGTAAGTGAGGAGCCCCAATCCTCCACTGTCTGAGATTAACTTTTATAATTTGAGCTATAAGAGAGCATGTTGACCTACACAGTTCTTAGTCCTACCAGAGAGAGTTGCTGGAAGATTGCAGAGAGATATTGCTTGAGAAAGGAACTGCAGAATCCTACAAGCATCTGAGCCTGGAGGAACTTGAATCTGGTGCCATTCTGTCTCAGGCACTCCCATACATCCCTAGGAAGTGCAAGCTGTGGGCTACTGCTGAGACTGAGACATGAGCAGACAAATTTTTCCACAGTTTCTCACCACTTTTCTTGCCAAGGTGGGACCCCAGCTTTTCCAATCAAAGATGCAAGGTGCCATTTTGAGAGTTTGTGCTCTGCCCTTGGGCTGTGTTTGGGCTGACATGGCTGGGGAGGGGCAGAGAAAACAGACTTTCCAGCACTCAGCTGGGATGATGCTCACCATTCTGTAGCCACTTCCTGGGGGGACCAAGTTTCGAGTGAACTACACTCCCCACAGATTCCTGTCAAAGCAGCTTGACTGAGAAGGGCCACACCCTCTCTTAAAGCCTTGCAAATCAATGTCCACAAATCAGTAGTCTTCATATACAACAATAATAGTCAAACTGAGAATGAACTCAAAGATACAATACCCTTCACAGTAGCTTCAAAGAAAATTAAATACTTGGGAATATACCTAACAAAGAATGGGAAAGTTCTCTATAGAGAGAACTATGGAACCTTAAGGAAAAAAAACATATAGGGGTGGCACCTGTGGCTCATCAAGTAGGGTGCCAACCCCATATACCAAAGGTAGTGGGTTCAAACCTTGCCTCAGCTGAACTGCAAAACAGAAAAATAGCCAGGCATTGTGGTGGGCGCCTATAGTCCCAGCTATTCGGGAGGCTGAGGCAAGAGAATCGCCTAAGCCCAGAAGTTGGAGGTTGCTGTGAGCTGTGTGACGCCATGGCACTCTACCAAGGGCAATAAAGTGAGACTCTGTCTCTAAAAAAAAAAAAAAATATATATATATATATATATATATAGAGAGAGAGAGAGAGAGAGAGAGAGAGAGACCTCAACAAATGGAAGAACATACCATGCTCGTGGCCACAAAGAATCAACATTCTTAAAATGTTCACACCACCCAAAGTGATATACATATTTAATGAATCCCATCAAAGAACCAATGTCATACTTCAAATAACTTGTAAAAATAGTATTTCATTTCATATGGAATCAGCTAATGCAATTCTAAGAAATCAAAATAAATCTGGAGGCATCACATTACCAAACTTCAGGTTATACTTCAAGTCTATGGTGATCAAACAGTGTGGTATGGGAACAAACATAGAGAGAAATATCTATGGAATAGAATAGAGAACCTAGAGATGAAACCAGACCCATATCACCGTCTGTTCTTCAATGAACGAAACAAAAACATACACTGGGGAAAAGAATCCCTATTTAATAAATTCTGGAGGGAGAACTGGTTAGCCACATGTAGAAAACTGAAAGTAGACCTACACCTCTACCACTCACAAAAACTGACTCTCACTAGATAAAAGATTTAAATTTATGACACAAAATGATAAAAACAATGGAAGAAAGAGTGGGGAAAACTCCAGACAATATCAACCTGGGAAAAGATTTTACGAAGAAGACCCCTTTGGCAATTGCAGCAACACCAAAACTAAATAGATGGGACATGATCAAGCAAAAACTTTCTGCACAGCTAAGGGCATGACAACTAAAGCAAACAGACAACATTCAAAATGGGAAAAATATTTATCTGTTACAAATCTGACAAAGGGATGATAACTAGATCTACGGAGAACCTAAAGTAATCAATAAGAAAAGAACAAACAATCCCAATTACAAGTGGGCAAGATACATAAACAGAACCTTCTTTGAAGAAATCAGATGAACAGCCAACAAACACATGAAAACATTCTCATTGTCCCTGATCATCAGGGAAATGCAAATCAAAATCTCCCTGAGATATCATCTAAACCCAGTGAGAATGGCCCACATCACAAAGTCTCAAAGCTGCAGATGCTGGCATGGATGTGGAGAGAAGGGAACACTTTTACACTGCCAGTAGAAATGCAAACTAATACAGCCTCTTTGGAAAGACATATGGAGAATCCTCAAATAACTAAAAGTAGCCCTTATTTGACACCCATTACTAGGCATCTACCCAGAAGAAAAAAAATCATTTTACCATAAGGACATTTGCACTAGAGTGTTTACTGCAGCTCAATTTATAATCACCAAGATGTGGAATCAACCCAAGTGCTCATCAATCCATGAATGGATTAATAAACTGTGGTTTATGTATACCATGGAATACTATTCAACCATAAAAAGATGACTTTCATCTTTTGCATTTACCTGGATGGAGCTGAAGAACATTCTCCTTAGTAAAGTATAACATTAATGGAAAAACAAGTATCCAATGTGCCCACACAAAAGAAAAACATGATTAAATTCAAGTGGCAGCGGGGAGACAAGATATGGGAGAGGAGAGGAGGGAAGGGTCACAGTGTGAGGGGACTACATGGCATGCTCCCCAGGTGAAGAGCTCAACTACAACTTAGACTGACAAATGGAAACAATATAATCTAATCATTTGTACCCTCATATTAATCTGAAATACAAATAGATAAATAAATAAATAATTGTGTAAAATAAAGCCAGGCATCATCCCACCCTCAGACTGAGTTTGAGCTGACATAGCTGGAGCCTCATCCAGCTGAGATGGGACAAGGGAACCTCAGCTCTCCTACGCAAACCTAAGGCAATTCTCACTACCTGGTTATGAGATGCACAGTACTCCCCACAACATCTTGCCTATGCTGTTTGCCTGGAAGGGGCCCCACACTCTCTAGCCACAGACCCAAGGTACCAGTCTGTAGGTTTAAATCTGGGCAGCACGGCACCCTTGGGTTGTGATTAGGTGATATAGCAGCATGCCCTAAACATCAGAGGAGGTATAGGGGACCCCAAACTCTCCATACACTCCTAGAATAATTCAAACCATCCATAATAAGTATATATTAAATACATGCTGTTACAGACTTCTGTGAGACAAAGACCCAAACAGACAACACTTCCCCTAGCATCTTGCCCACACAGTTTGCCTGGAAATGACCCATCCCTTCTGATCACAAGTCCAAGATATTTAGAGAGTTTAAAACTGGGCAGCATATTGCCATCAGGCTGAGTTCAAGCTAACACAGCTCCAGCTCTACCCAGCTGTGAAGGGACAGAGGAGCCCAAGCTCTCCTACACACACTTAGAAACAACATAAAAAGAACATACCTCAAAATAATAAAAGCCATATATGACAAACCCATAGCTAACATCATACTAAATGGGGAAAAGTTGAAAGTATCCCCCTAAGAACCAGAACAAGACAAGGGTGCCCACTGTCACCATTTCTATCTAACATAGTATAGGAAGTCCTAGCCAGAGTAATAAAGCAAGAGAAGGAAATAAAGGGCATCCAAATTAGAAAAGAGAAATTCAAATTATGTCTGTTTGCTCTGATAGAATCTTATGCCTAGAAAATCCTAAGGACTCCTCTAAATGAAGTCCAGATTTAATGAATTAATTAAGCAAAATATCAATTTATAAAATGAATGAACAAAAATCAATACCATTTCTATATACCAACAACTAAGCTAAAAATGAAGTTAAGAATCCAATCCCATTTACAATAACTGCAAGGCAAAAAAATATCTAGGAATAAACTTAACCAAGGAGATAAAAGATCTCTACAAGGAACTACAAATCACTGATAAAAGAAATCACAGATGACATAAACAAATGTACAGACATCCTGTGCTCCTTAAATTTGAAGAATCAATACTATGACAATGGCCATATTGCCCAAAGAAATCTGCAGATTCAATGCAATTCCTATAATAGCTAGATAAAGATTACACTGTTTGTGCTAAAATTCAATAAAAACAAAGAATGATAATAATTAGAAAACACTAAGTATAGATTAAATACATATTTATATACATGGAAAATACAAGAGAATTGTCAGAAAAAGTATTAGAATGTATAGGAGGGTTCAGAAACTTGCTGGATATAAAATCTACACACAGAAATCAATAGTACTATTTTGAGAACCAATAATCAATTAGAAAATTTAATAGGGGGGAAAGACCATTCACAGTAGCAACAAACATTACAGAACTTCTAGGAATAAACCTAAAAACATGCACTGAAGATTTATGGACAAAATTATCAAGCCTATATTATAGGAAATGTTTAAAAATTCCTGAATAAATGAAGAAATAAATCATTAATTATAAGACCCAATATTATTAAAATGTTAATTTTTCCCAAATTGCAATATGTGCCAAAAATGGTTCTAAGCAAACTCCCAAGAGTTTTTAGAGCACTTAAAATGATTTTAAAATTTAATTCAAGGACAATAGCATATGAATAATTAAGATACTTTCTAAAAAAAAAAAAGGGATTCATTGAGGGTATAAAAAGTTAAGTTACACTGATTGTACTTGTTACATAAAGTTCCTCTTATAATTGTGTCCCATCCCCAAAAGGTGTGCCATATGCCTTGATAATTAAGATATTTTTTAAAAGAACAGCAAAGGAGAAAACCGGCCTAACAGTTAAGACATATTAAACATCTATATTAATTAAAACAGTGATATGCAAACAGCTTGGTAGATCAGATTAAAGAACTGTAGAAACATCTCTAACTAGCATCTAAATTTCACAATTCCAAATGTGAACCCCTCATGTACCCTCCCTTCCATCCTACTCTTTCCTCCATAGTCTCCTTTTCAATGGATAGCCACACGGGAATCTGGTTATTTAACACAATAGGAAAAGTATGTCTGTCCATTTCCTAGGACTCAATTCTTCACTTTGCCATAATAGGACTGGTTATGACATAATCTCTGAAAGTATACTAGGGCCAGGAGTAATGGAGTCAATAGAAAAGACTGTAATCTTTTAATTATTCTCCCCACATTTACAGAGGTCCCCTGAGATTCTTTCATCTCTATAAAGCCTTTGGTTTTATGAGCTTCTCACGAGAGGCATGAAAATGGGGTAATATTCAATGTCTACAAATTGAAGAAAGAAACCAATGCAATCTCTATTCTTTCAAGGAGCTCTGAAACAATGAGGAACACAAAGTGTCCAACTCGTGTGGGGTAGTGAAGGGCATCTAGTTGTCTCATGAAAATGCTTAGCACCTTTATCATCACTTAGCACCATTACACCCCTCTAAGTGCATGACCAAATGCAGTTATAATTTGTTCTGCCTCCAGAGGGTCACAGTAAAAAATCAACTCAAAATGGATTAAGTGCACCCACTTGCCCTCTCCACCCTGCCTTTCCCAGCATTTAAACTGAGCTCTCAGCCTCAGAAATACTGAGCTCACAGGTAATTCCCACTCTCTTGAGGAAGATCTTATTAGAGATCTCTTATTAGAAAAATGCAAATTAAAACCACCCTGAGCTACCATCTAACGCTAGTGAGAATGGCCTATATCACAAAATCTCATGATTGCAGATGCTGGTGCAGATGTGGGGAGAAAGGAACACTTTTATACTGTTGGTGGGACTGCAAACTAATACAACCTTTTTGGAAGGAAGTATGGAGAAAGCTCAAACAATTCAACCTAGACCTCCCCTTTGATACTGCAATCCCATTGCTGGGCATCTATGCAAAAGAAAAAAAAACTTTTATTATAAGGACATTTGTACGAAGCTATTTATCGCTGCCCAATTTACAATTGCTAAAGTGTGGAAACAGCCTAAATGTTCTTCAACCCAGGAGTGGATTGGTAAGTTATGGTATATGTATACCATGGAATATTACTCAGGCATCAAAAATAATGGAGACTTTGCAGCGTTTGTAGTAACTTGGATGGAGGTGGAACATATTATTCTTAATGAAACATCACAGGAATGGAGAAGCAAGAATCTATGTATTCAACTTTGATTTGAGGACAATTAATGACAATGACACAGAGAGGCATGGGAGAAGAAAAGAGCAGACAGAGAAGGAGGGAGGGGGCGAGGGAAAGAAAACCACAAAAAAAAGAAAAGAAAATAGTGACTAACTTTCATATAAATTGGATTCAATTTTGACCAAAGTACATTACTTAAATATTAATTTTGTAATTCAACTTGTCAATATGTTGTTTAGGATATTGCATCCTCATCTATAAGTGAAACATGTTTGTAATTTCCCTTTATAACAATATATTTTCTC
>CAUYON010023621.1:0-36248 GCA_963573935.1 Arctocebus calabarensis
GGAGGGAGGGCAATTGGTGGGATCACACCTATGGTGCATCTTAGCAGGGTACTGGTGAAACTTATTAAATGTAGAGTATCAATGTCTTTATATAGTGATCAAGAAAATGCCATGAAGGCTATCTGTAACAGTACGATCAAAATATTTCTGGTTGTATATGAAGCACATTCTGCCCTATGATTGCACCAATGTACACAATTATGATTTAATAAAATTATTTTAAAAAAAAAGAGGTAACAAGAATCTCATCAGCAGACACAGAGAAACTTTTAAAAAGTAAAAAAGTACAGTGCAAAATGAGGTGTTCTCAGAGATTTCAGGCTCCTTAGGGGTTACATTTTCCACAATAGTGGCACATGAATTAAAATGTCCTTGCAGGCATGATGGCACACACCTATAGTCCCAGCTACTTAGAAGGCTGAAGCAGGAGGACCACTAAAGCCCAGGAGGTCTAGGCTGTAGTATGCAATGCTGATCAGGTGTCCATGCTAAGGTCAGCATCAGTATGGTGACCTTTCAGGATCATGGGACCAACAGGTGGCCTAAGGAGGCATGAAATGGCCCAGAGTGGAAACACAGCAGGTCAACACTCCTGTGCTGATCAGTAATGAGATTGCACCTGTGAATAACCACTGCACTCCAGTCTGGGAAACACAGTAAGATCCTATCTCTAAAACAATATTTTTTAAAAAAGAAAATAATACGGAAAACAAGAATAAAAAGTCTTATCTTGTAGTTCTAATAGCCCAAAAGGCAAAGATAAGTTCTAAGTTCTTTACTGGATATTCCAGAGCATAGGCCGATGATAATGATAAAAGTATTTGCTGATATTTCTTGGTTCTTATAGCTATTACACTCCTATTAGGAAACAAGTCCAGCCACCCCATTGTGAAAATTGGGGACAATTTCGTTAACTATTTTCAGAAGCATAAGCATGGGAAGCTAATAAGGATGATGAAGGAACCAGAGACTCTAGGTCTGAAAAAGCAAAGAGAAAATAGTAAGGCAGGAAAAGGGCAATTTTAGTTTGAGTTGACTGTGCTAATGAGAAACTCAAGAAGATGCCTTTCAAGCAGTTAAAACAAAGGTCTTGAGCTCTTCTGAAGAGCTGGAGATGAGAGTTTGGGCATCATTGTATTCAAGAGGTGAGATTTTTTAAGTCGCTGGAATGCATAACCTTGTCCAGGGAGATGGCGAAAACAAAAGAACAGAGGCCAACATGTGAGCTGGCAGGTGTCAATGGGATAAACCAAGTTCCCAGCAAAGGAGGCCCCCAGAATGGAAGAATGACAAAGGAGAAGACTTCATTAAGCAAAGAAGGGGGAAGGCGGTGACTCAACTCCTTGCTTGAACAGGCTCTGACCTAAACTAGCTCATTTCATCTTATTAACCTTCTCATAAAGGGAATTATTCACATTTTCAGATGAAAATAAAGTTGAGATAATTTATAGAAAAAAATCATATTTTTAGCACTGGTAAAGACTAAAGCCAAATTCAACCCCTACTGATTAGATTTTCCACTCCACAAGTTAGTGGGTAAAAGGGATGGAGGGAAAGTGAAAGGGATGAGAGGGGCGGACGGACTGGAGGCTGCGCTCTGAGAGTGGATGTCCAGACTGTGAGCTCCCAGAGGACAGCAGCTCCCGAGGAGGACTCTGCATTCCACTAGTGCTCACTTGCATGAGGCAGAGACGCGTGTGGTAGACAGAATAATGCACCCCACATCCTAATTACTGGAACCTGGGACTCTGTTGTTTGACACGGCCAAGGGGACCTTGCAGACGTCATTAAGGTAAAGATCCTGAGATGGGGGCATAAAGCTAGCCCTTTGGGTGGTCCCCATGCAATCCTAAGTGTCCTCATGAAAATGAGGCAGGAGGCTACGAGTCAGAGAAGTTGTAGCAAAGGAAGGAAAAGCAGGAGCGGAGTCAGGCCCTGAACTCAAGAAGGGGGCGGCCTCCAGACCCAGAAAAGCTGCGGGTCATCCACTGGTGGTTCCAGGAGGAAAGCAGGTCTGCTGACACCTGGATTTTAGACCTGTGAGATCCATTTCAAATTTCTGACCTCAGCAACTGTAAGATAATAAATTTTTGTCATTTCAAGCCACTAAGTTTGTGATAATTTGTTACAGAAGCAAGAGGTAATGAATACAACATGTTTTTAAGACAAGTGCTTTGGACAGTCACTCTGTCTTCCTCTCAGTACCCCAGTCCTCTCCTCTCAGGGGTCCCAGTGCCATCATCAGAAGAAAACTTGCCCTTTCCTGGGAGAAAGTTCCCTCCTGCGGTGTGGACCTATGCTCCATCTGAAGCCCTGCATCTCAGCTCTCTCCTTCCCTTCCCTGGTCATTCCTACCACCTCCTGCCATGGGAGCTTCCTGCAGAACAAAGAGAAGGGACCCTCCCTTGGGAGGATGGACGTGCCCAGCAGTTCCCACTAGAGCAGTGGTTCCCAGCCTTCCTAATGCCTCCTAATGCTGTGACCCTTTAGTACAATTCTCCAAGTTGTGGTGACCCCTCAACCATAGAATTATTTTCGTTGCTACTTCATAACTGTAATTCTGCTACTGTTATGAATCATAATGTAAATATCTGATATGCAGGATGTATTTTCATTGTTACAAAGGGGTCGCGACCCACCGGTTGAGAACCACTGCACTAGAACTTGGCATCTGAGTCCCTACAGTAATCTGGCTACAGGGACCACATTCCACAGTGCCATTCGTGGTTTAGTTACGAAACTGGAATGGTGGACCAGCTACAGAGACCTGGAACAGGGCATAGAGTGGCAGACAACTAATGTGGTCACAAAATTTTGAGGCATGACTTATTTCTAAGGGGCTGTAGACTAAAACCTAATTTCGTGTCTTTATAGTCATTACAACTGAATGCCAAAAACAGGAACTTTCTCTCCCAACAGCAGTAGAGATAAATGATATATATTCAGTAGGGCATGCTAGAAAACCCCAACAGTCAATCAAAGCAAACAGAGCTGGTCACTGTGCTAGGGACTTGGTTCACAGAGGTCATGGCCTGAGGGCCAGGTCCTGTCCAAAGCCTCGATGCTAGCCAACAGGAGAAAGAGCGAGGCCTGCTGAAATGTTCCCACAGTAATCAATCTCAACTGATAGAGCCAATGTGTTGCACAGTCTTTCTTACCAACCAAGTCCAAGAACCCAACTTTGAGAATGATTTACTGAAAAACAAAATCCCCAGAGCAGTAAGACGAGTACTATCTTTTTCAAACATTTGCATAATATCTCTATCAAATGTTTGCATTCTAGCAGGCTTCCCTGAATAAATGGATATGTTCCCTGGGCTGCTGTAACAAGCTGCCACAAACTTGGTGACTTAAAACAATAGAAATTTATTCTCTCGCGGTTCTGGAGAACAGAAGTTCAAAAATCAAGGTGTTAGTGCATTATCCTCTCTCTGAAACTTCGAGGAATGGATCCTTCTTTGTCCCCTCCAGCTTCTAGCAGCCCTTGGCATTTCTTGGCTGTGGCTGCATCACTTGAACTTCTGCCTGCATCTTCATCAGTCACCGTCCCTGTGTGACTTCTCTTCGTTCTCCCTTGTGCGTGTCTGTCTTTGTGCCTCTTCTCTTGCATTAGGACCCACCATAATCACTTCAGTTTAACAATTTGATTAAATCTGCAAAACACCTTTGTCTCAGTCTTCTTGGGTTGCCATATACCAGATACCACAGGCTGGGCAACTTAAACAACAGAAACTTCCTTCTCATCGTTCTGAAGGCTAGAATTTCAAGATCAAGGTGCAGCAGATTCTGTTCCAGGTGAGGGCTCTCTTCCTGGCTTGCTGACAGCTCTCTTCCTGGCTTACTGACAGCCACCTTTTTGCTGTGTCTTTGTATAGTGGGGGTGAGGAAGAGAGAGAGAGAGAGCAAGAGAGAGAGATCTTCCTTTTCTTATAAGACCACAGTTCTAGTGGATTAAGCCCACCTTCATGACTTCAATTAACCTCAAATCACCTATCAACTATCCTTATTTCCAAATACAGTCACACTGGGTGCTAGGGACTCAGCGTGTTCATTTAGGGATGGGGGGACACAATTCAGTTCATAAAAACTCTTATTTCCAAATGAGGTCACATTCATAAGTACTGGAGGTTTAGACTTCAACTTAGCTTTTTAGAGAACACAATTCAACCCACAACACAAAACCATGAGGGTAGAAGTTCTGGAAAGGGTTCCTAGAACAGGCATTATCCCCTGGAGCGTGACTCTGGAGAACCCACTAAACGTGCATGCCCTGGTGGGAGCCCTACCATGAACACAGACTCTTCCAGCAGCCTCTTCTGGGTCCTGGTTGCTGTAGGAACTACTGAGCAGAAAGGCAGCTGTGGCTGGGTGAGCTTGGAAAGATGGGTGCCCTTCCTGCGTACACCTTCCACACAGGCCCCGGGTGAGCCCCCACCTGTGGAGCTGCAGCAGCCTCTGAGTCTGACAGAGGAAAGACAGTCCCCCCACGTGGACCCAGGATGCCACCTCTGACCTACGGCACCTGGGGCATTCGCACCTCCTTCTTCAGCTGCACAGATACTTCCACATGTCAGGCTCACGGGGGGTCTGAATCATTTCCTTCTTTCTTACCGCACTGATTGGTTGCACATGCCCATTCTGCATGGGTCCACACTGCCTGTGGCTGACAGACCCGAAGCCCAACCTAGTGAGCTCAGAAAGGGCAGAGACCTGCAAGTCAGACCCAAGCAGAACCACATCGTCTGGGGCAGCAGTTCTCAACCGGTGCGTCGTGACCCCTTCATAACAATGAAAAGACATTGCGCCATTAGGAAGGTTGGGGGAAGCGAGAACGCCCCCTGCTCCCTGGGCAGGACGCACCTCCACTGGGAGACCCACTGCTCAGCAAGTGATCCCACTGGGAAATGATGAGGCGTCTGCTATATCTGCTTTTCAACTTTGGTGTTTACATGACTCTGGTCAAGTGGCTTAACCCCCATGCCTCAAGTTCCTCATCTGTAGAGTGAAGCTAATACATGCATCATTATGAAAGTTTTGAGAAACACACAAATCAAGAAACGTGAAATCCATATGAACGAAAACAACTGAAGCCTCCCAGCAACACTGACATGCTGTGTAAGTTGAAACTTGCATGGTGAATCAGAAAGGACGCTGTCAATGTATTTCTTGAAGTGAAATTATAGACCATAACACAGTCTATCTCAAAACATTCGTAGTGACCCATGTCCAGCACCTGCCACAAAGGATGGTTGGAATGCCCGAATGAGATGATGGATTTAAAACGCCTTGTGTATCATGCCCAGTACTGGCTGGCGACTCGTTCCCCAATTCAAGACAATGCTTGCTGTTTTGCTCTACACACATGCCTAGCAATATGTGTGCACTGACAAAACACTTTTTGAGCACCTAAGGGAGGCAAAAAGCAAAGAAAGGGCTCCCTGTCCATTGTGTCTAGAGCTACCTGCATAGTTCCCGCCAGCTCTCCCACCCACCAGGCTGAACAGGGAAAGAAGGAAACATCAGCTCCTTGGGGCACGTGGCCCTCCTCCACCACCCAGGCAGCCCCATCCTGAGTTGATTTAGGGAAGGTCTTTAATGTGGCCTCCAGGATCTCTGAACCCTCTACGGAGCAGATTTATTCATGTCTCTGCTCTCATGCTTCTTTTAACTCCAGGCTTGAGTTTTATTTGTTTCCCTGGACTTGCCAACTTAGCTTTGTGATGGAGAAAGAAAGATGTGAAGTGAGCTGCAGCTGGTGTAAAAAGAGCCTGCTATGATTTGCATATGGGATGCAGCTGGCCCCCAAGCCCGAGTTAATAGATGACAGAGCAGGACGCTCTCCCCCACTTAATTATACACCTGGGATAAATGTTCTCTCTATATCATTTTGTTATTAGAAGTGTTCCCATTACTTATAACTTGGAAGAAAGCTGGTGAATTAAAGAAAGTTAGGTAACTTCATTTGTTTTGATAAATGAAGAAACTGATGTTCCAGAGTTTTAATGTCATTGAAGTCAGAACAATGGAAATTGAAATAGTGTGTTCACCTGCCTGCTCATTATATGATTTTGGCAAGTTTATAATTGTATCTGAACTTCCTTCCATTTGTTGACAATGTGTATTTTTTAAGGTGATTGCACAGAAGAATTATATTTCATATGTTAACCATCCACTTTATGGTACTTGGTGCATAGTAATTGTACCTCAATCAATGAAACGTGTTGCTGATGCAGGTATTCCATAAATGCCCCTGTCTTTAATAACCTGAGTACATAGAGAGGGGTTGGTGATTTTTTTCTGTTAAGGGCCAATTTGTATTTTCAACATGTTAAGTCATATGGATTCTGTCACACCTATTCAACTCTGCTGTTGTAGTATGAAAGGAGCCACAAATATTATGCCACGAATCACTATGGCTAGGTTCTAATAAAACTTTATTTATACAAACAGATAGTGGCCCTGATTTGGCCCCTGGTCCATAGTCTAATGAATGCTGACCAATATAAAACTATATTAATGTTTGATATACTGTTATTACTAATAACATCTAGTCAGAAATTCCTACAGTCAACTTCTATATTTTAGGTTCTACTCTCCACTTCTTCGAATTTCTTTCTTTCTTTTTTTTTTTTTTTTTAACCAGAGTCCCACTTTATTGCTCCAGGCTAGAGTGCAGTGACATCAGCCTAGCTCACAGAAACCTCAAACACCCAGGTTCAGGTGATCTTTCTGCCTTAACCTCCCAGGTAGCTGGAACTACAGGCACCTGCCACCATGCCTGGCTAACTTTTCTATTTTTAGTAGAGACAGTGTCGCTCTTGCTCAGGCTGGTCTTGAACTCCTGAGTACAAGGGATCCTCTTGTCTCAGCCTCCCAGAGTTCTGGAATTGCAGTTGTGAGCCTCCTCACCCCACCAGTGTGAAAATTTTTCTTCCTGGTAATGCTGGGCAGACCTAAGATTTCTGAGACTTCTGCCCTGTGAACTCATCACAGGGCAGCCACCTCTCCACTGTGGGGAGAAGGCAGGCCCACTTCCCAGTGGTCTGTGAGCTCCTGGAAGTCAGTGACTGTCTTTTTAACTTTCCAAAGTGTTCAGAACGTGAACAACACTCCTTCTCATCTCCCCAGAGAATGGAAAAAAATAGTAGTTGGGGGAATTTTGAATAACTAGAGGCTCTTAACTGGGAGTGATTTTGCCCCGAGGAGACATTTTGAGGTGTCACAACTGGGTGGGTGGGGGTGCCACTGGCATTTATTAGCTAGTGACCAGAGATACTGTTAAACATTTTGCATTAGCAGATGCAACTAAAATTCTCTTGTAGGGCCTCCCTCACAAGAGAATGTCCCAGCCCCAATGTCAACCGTGCAGAAGTTGAGAAACTCTGGACTAGTAAAAATGAAACATTTTATAGGCTGGGGAGCATAATTCACTGCACTTTGCAGTTTGAACAATGCAGCTTATTCTGTTCCCCCAAAGGAGCGGTAGAGAATCAATGAGATGGTATGTAAGTGAAGGATGTTCGCATAAGTGCAGTGCCCTGTAAGAGCAGAGCCTTCCCTGTGAGTGAACCAATCCTGCAGAGCCGTGCAGGCTACTCAGAAACATTCTTCAACTCATCCATCCAAATCCCCCTTCCGTTTCCCATCCTTCTCAGCAGGAAGAGGAGTGTCTTTGGCCACCTTTCAAATGCGGGGGAACTGTGAGGCCACACCTTAGTCTGCTTTTCTGCAGGCAAAATGATCAAATTCCTTTTTGCTTTTTCCCTAGGTCCTGTTTTTGAAGGCTTTAATTATTTTAGCTTTTACAAAGACTCTCCTGTGGCTTTTCTCCTCGTTTGCCACATACCTCCCACGATACTCAGTCTTAACCTGAAAGAGCTTCCAATTAATCTTCTACTTGGACAGACTCACCCAATGGTTTTTGTAAGCCACATGGGCTTTTATCTCGTGTTTTCACACGCATGTGACTTTGGGGATGGTCTATCCTTCCTGCTGAAAGACTTTGGCCCATTTTTTCTCTGTACTGTAAGCGAGGGAAGTGAGAAGTTACAGCCGTGGCCGTTTGGGGAAACAGCTCTAAAAACACCTCCTTAAACAGGGTGCGTAATTCCTTGGTAGGTGTTTGCCCGCTTGAGGCCACTGTGTGGAACATTCTCTCATTTAACCTTTAGGAGTTGAGTCGTGCCACTTCCCGCCCGCCCTCCAAAGCTACGTTGGAGACCTAACCTCTAGTATCTTAAAAATGTGACCTTGTTTAGAAATAAGGTCTTTACCGGGGTAATTAAATTAAATGAGCCCATTAGTGTGGGCCCTAATCCAATTATGACGGTGTCCTTATAAAAAGGGGAACATGTGGACACAGATAGACACACATAGAGGAAAGATGAGATGGGGACACACAGGGAGAAAGCCATCTACGAGCGAAGGGACATTTGATGCCACCGGGAGCCAGAGAGATTTTCGGTGCTTCCCGGTGCCTTCGGAGGGAGCCCAGCCCTGCCAACACTTTGATTTTGGACTCTGCTCTCGAACTGTGAGATAATAAATTAACCAGCGTGTGCATTCTGTTACCGCAGGCCTAAGAAATTAATACAGTCACTAGTGCACTAGCAGTAATTTTTCGCTTCACTCACTCACAATACAGAGAAAACTTTCATGATCCTCTTGGGACATGTCTGCCAAGGATTGTTAACTGCCATTTTTCCCTTTAACAGATGATATCAGTGGCCTACCCATTTCCCCATCGTCTGTCTCAGAGGCTACCTGCAGCCATATCAATAGCCTCTTGCATTCCCTAGCTGAGGACATTCTCAGACCGTGGGCACACACCTGTGCACGGAACAGACCGGAAGTGCCAGAGAGCTCCCGGGGTAACCTCAGCCAAGGAGAGGCAGTGGTGCTGAATAAATACCCAGCCTCTTCACCCCGGGTAGAATCACTTAACGCTGGGTTCACCAAAAGGTTTCGGAGGGTCCCTAGCAGTCCTGCGTCCTGACTGGCCATAATGGAACCTACTAATCAAGGCATCTCTCTTTGCTTTCTGCCCGTCCTTTCTCATTTCCTTACTTCCTCACAGTGCTTTCTGGAATCACCTCCTGAATAAAATACTAGGCCCAAATCTTTGCCTTGGGGTCTGCTTTGAGAGGAACTCAAACCAAGTTCCCCTACAAGGAGAATCTGAATGCCTGGAGCGGAGGTCTGAGAGCGTCATCCCCACGGCTAAAAACCAAATGACAAGGAGAAGAATTAGATACTGGAACCACCTGTCACTAGCAACAAGGTCAAGAGTCAAAGCCCCAAACTGGACAGTCGGGAAGACCCAGAGGTCCCAGTCAGGCTGGCATCTGAGCATGAAGGATGTGAGAGTGCTGCAGTCCAGGCCAGGGGCCAGCCCTACACTCACTTGGGAACCCGCTGCTGCCAGGGGCCAGCCCTACACTCACTCGGGAACCCTCTGCTGCCAGGGGCCAGCCCTTCACTCACTCGGAAACCCACGTATCAGATGCTGCACCAACAGTTAGGAGCACAGAAGGCCACAGGACATTCCCTGAACTTGAGGAGCACCTTCGTGGTTTAAGTGCTATGCGCCAAATGCTAATTGGGAACCCTAGGGAACCAGATTCTGGGTACACAGTGTGTGCACATGTGCATGGGTGGGGGGGTGGCAGCACTGGGGTACTTTAAGGATTAAGTGGAGCCAGGTGACATGTTG
Organism: Arctocebus calabarensis; assembly: GCA_963573935.1. Classification (NCBI taxonomy): domain Eukaryota; kingdom Metazoa; phylum Chordata; class Mammalia; order Primates; family Lorisidae; genus Arctocebus; species Arctocebus calabarensis. The sequence goes on from CAUYON010023621.1 coordinate 9,713, forward strand.
AACAGCGAATGGATATCCTGACCAGGAAGAAGGCCTGTGCGAAGGCTCCCACGTGGGAAACATTATAGAACCTGTGAGATGTCCCCTCTTCCCCTTCTCAGGGCCTGCGTGCTGTGCTAAGGAATCTGTATCTCTCCCCTGTACGTAACAATAAGCAGAGATGGCTTCACAACCATGAGACCGGACCTGGGCAGTCACACAAGACCTTGAGCTTAGAAAGACCCTAACTCTCTCTTGTGTCCATCTTGAGATTCTCAATTCCTTTTTAACAAGGGTCCTTGATTTCACAATGGGTCCTGAAGGTGACGCGTCCAGTCCTGGCAGTAAGAAACTCATAAATGAATACATGTAAGAGTGGTTTTGAATCAGGCCTCTAGCACATGCTCTGGAGATTTCCAGGGAGGGCAGCATGCTGATGGGGCGGGGCTGAGAACCAATAGTGGTGGCTCCACTGGGGGGATTTGGGGGAGCTCTCTGGCCAACTAGGACCTCTGCTTCCAATTATGTTGGGTGTGAAGGCAACCAGACATTTTAATGATCATTCATTCATTCATTTTTTCATTCTTTCAATATGCTCAAACTCTTTATAAACCCTTTAATATACTGACATGTTACTAAACAATATTTATCATAAAAAGAAACTCTGTGTGTAAGTCATGTCCTTTTGAGATGATAGTCAAGGGAATTTACTCTCTAGTCACTACTCTCAGGTCCTCCCACAGATTATGAAGTATTCTTTCCATCCTCAAGGATAAAGCTTTCAATCTCTCTGCAAGGAGTGGTTCACTATCTGGATTAACGGGTAAAACAAAAATGGAGCTCAGAGAGATCTGGATTTATCCAGGATAAATCCAGACTTACCCAAGGTTACTTCCAGACTTAGAATTGTAAGTCAACATTGCTCTCCAGGTCTTTCTGTCCAAGGGCCTACCCTGTTCACTACCCACCACACTCTCCCTAAATCACTCTTTTTTTTTTTAGACAGAGTCTCAAGCTGTCGTCCTGGGCAATGCCATGGTGTCACAGCTCACCGCAACCTCCAACTCCTGGGCTTAAGTGATTCTCTTGACTCCTCCTTCCAAGAGGCTGGGACTACAGGCACCCACCACAATAAATGCCTGGCTATTTTTTTTGGTTATAGTTGTCATTGTTGTCCTGTGGGCCTGGGTCAGATTTGAACCCACCAGCTCCAGTGTATGTGGCTGGCGCCCTAGCCACTGAGCGACAGGTGCTGAGCCCCCTAAATCACTCTTTTACTCTGCCTCTTCTGTAAGGTTGTCTCTGAACATGAGGTCTTCATAAGAAGGCACCATAGTTTACAGACACGTAGGCCAATATTTTGTGGCAGGTTTATATTCCCTTTCTTGCTTATCCTTAAAATTCACAAAGTATTTCTGAATCTTGGTAAGTTCAGCAATTTTCCACAGAACAACAGGTGTATGGGTTGTAAAGTACATGAGCTTGACCACAGGCAGAGAGTCAGCCATATTGGCCACTTAGCCAGTTCTTCTAAGAACCTTATCCTGAGAGACCTCTGTTTCTCTTCCTGTATGCGCACACGCGCGTGCACACACACACACACACACACACTCATTCTCTCATTGGGCACAGCCATATTCTCGGGGGAAGCCAACTTCCCTCCCATCCCCAAGGGCCCTGATGGTCTAAGGATACTCTCCCTCCTCTTGTTATGTTTGGTTTAGAAATGGACATTTGATTTGCTTTGGCCAATGAACCTTAAGTGTAAATTTGGGGAGGTTAAGTGCCCCAGAGGAAAATTCTTCTCTCTCTCAAGAGTCACTGGATGGATGTGAGGTCAGCATGAGGACGAGATATCTGTACACCCATGTTTATTGCAGCACCATTCACAATAGCCAAGAAATGGAGTCAGGTAAGTATCCATCAAAAGATGAATGAACTAAAAACTGAGGTACTTATATACACAATTCAATAGTACACAGGCTTGAAAAAAAGAAAATCCTCTCATTTGCAACAACATAGTGGAGCCTAGAGGCCGTTATGTTCATTGAAACAAGCTGGGCACAGAAAGACAACTGTAATAGAATGAACATGATCTCACGTAGCTATGAAATCTTTGAAGGTCAAACTCACAGAAACAAAGAGTAGATTTGTGCTTACCAGAGGCTGGAAATGGGCATTTGGGGAATGATGTTCAAAGGACACAAAACTTCAGTTAGCCAGAATGAGTAAGTTCTGAAGATCTATTGTACAAGATGGCTCTAGTCAATAACAATATATTGCATAATTGAAAATTTCTAAGAAAGAGAAGTCTACATAAAAAGTGGGCCAATGCACACCTTGATTCTCTTGATTCAGCTATTCCACAGTGTGTCAAGAAATCACATTGTATACCATAAGCATACACAATTTCATTTTTTAGTTATCAGTAAATAAATATAAATAATCACTAGAAGATTCTGATTCCCCCTGACCTCCCTACATAGCCTTTACTGATATAGGTAGAAGTGGAATTGCGGGGTCACATGGTAATTTAACCTTTTGAGAAACCATTACACTATTTTCCATGGCAGCTATAGCATTTTATGCTCCCACCGACATTTATACACTCTCATTTCACCAGAACTCCAACTGTTAAGGTCAGGGTATTTATGAAGGAAGGTATTGAGCATCAAGGATGTAAAATCATTTGCCTATCTCAGTTTGTCGAGTGTCAAAATTTGATTCCACATCTTTGATTACAGGTTCTGTTTCATCCCATTGCATACACTTCTGAGATCTTCAGCTTCATCTTCTGGAGGCAAAAAAGAAAAACAGAGGTTATGACATATACGCTCATCCAGATGTTGGCTGAGAATTATGGGAAAATCCCAGCTAAGTGTTCCAGGAGCTTCACATTATGTTAATACAAATACATACATGTATTTTACAAACACAGTATCTGCAGTAACACTTAGCCTATAATAAATCCTCAGAAATAGTTATTGAATGAATGAGTATTAAGCATTTATCTGAGGGCCTGTGTGTCTCTGGTAGCAGGTGATCCTTATGCTGCCTTTTCCTTAACATCCTTCCTTGCCAAGGCCACAATAAGACTGGAGCACCCAGTGCCAGGTGACTCCAACAGGTGGACTGTCTCTCTCATACTCCAAATTGAAAATACCATACGTCCTCAGCCTGCTCAGTAGTCGAGTCTACTTCAAATGCAGTGGCAATGTCCCTCTCGGTTTGACTTACTCTCATGTGATCATTTAATCTATAGACATGTTTTAATTATAGTATGTTTGCTATTTATTTATACGTCAGTCTTCATCTTCTTGGCCTTTGATGTTTTATTGCCGAGAAGTTAACTAGTACCAATCCCAAATAATGAACGTGTTTTGTAGTTAATAAAATTTTCCCCAGATCAATAAGGTTAATAAGTGATAATGTCACTTGGGAATGCTAATAAATTAAAAAAAAAAAAAAAATAGGCCGAGCCAGCTGAAAAGCTAGAACTGGAAATAGATTATAGCATTTTGCCCCAAGGCTTTGGCAGCAATTGAAACAAAGTATTTTGAAACAGAGCAAATTGGCATTTCTCTGACTTCTAATGTTCAATCTCTCCAAGCAGGACACCTGGTTCAACTACACAAAACAGCCATTCAGAATTATAGTCTGGGCTTTTGTTATGCAAAAGGTAAATGAGGGCAGCAGCAGTTTTTCCAGGAAAAGCTGTTTTGACTTTTTCCCTAGGGAGAGTTCTCTTCAGAGAAAAAAAGAAAAAAAAAAATACCAAACAGAAAGAAAAGAAAAGGCAGAAAGAAAACTGTTGCATCAGGAGTTAAGAGGATGGGTGAGTTCTAAAATGATTTTATGAAAAAACTTCATACATGTTACAAAGTGTTTGCACAGTAAGTGAATGAAATCAATCAACCCCCAAAGCTTCCCTGTGGTCAATGATAAATTGTCACAACACGTAACCTTTTCAGAAGTTCCTGCCTGGCTTTCTTTCTCCAACTCTCAGTCTGGAGAAACTTGCTTTGATTTTAGTTGCATTCATGTTGTAACAGAAGCCATTTGACCAGCACTGTGGTTGACTTGCTAGCAGAGGACCTGTGCCCCGTGTGCCTGTGACTCCAGGTGCCTGTGACTTCATGTGCCCGTGACCCTATGTGCTTGTGACCTGTATGCCTGTGACCCCATGTGCCCGTAGCCCTGTGTGCCTGTAAATCCATGTGCCCGTGACCCCATGTGCCTGTGACCCTGTGTGCCTGTAACTCCATGTGCCCGTGACCCTATGTGCCTGTGACCTATGTGACTGTGACCCTGTGTGTGTGCCTTTGACCTTGTGTGCCTGTGATCCTGTGTGTTTGTGACCCCATGTGCCATAACCTGTGTGCCTGTGACCCATATGCCTGTGACCCCTGTGCCCATGATCCTGTGTGCCTGTAACCCGTGTGCTATGACCCATGTGCCTGTGACCTAGGTGCCTGTGACCCTGTATGCTTGTGACCCATGTGCCTAGACCCCATATGCCTGTAACCCTCCGTGCCTGTGACCCTTTGTGCCATGACCCGTGTGCCTGTGACCCGTGTGCCTGGACCCCATGTGCCGGGGCCCCTGTTCACGTGTGCGTATTATGCTTTGCTAGTGCAATCCAAGCAGGGCTGGAAACTGTACTTGAGTCTAGCATTTAAGGCTGCGGGCTGTGCTGCCCGACCTACTAATGGGAAACCTGAAGTCGACGTGGAAGGAGAATGTGCTGACGGTCACTTGACCAAAGCAAGCTCACCCTGGATGGGTGGCATTGCCCCTGTGATGTTGACCCTTCGCACATGATGACCTCTTAAAGGAGGTTCCTAGCTATCAGGGGGTAGGAGGCAAGTGTGAAGCCACACAGCTTCAAAATCGAACTGAAGAGTCTTCGATGGCTGAGTGTTGGAAAGTGAGGTGCACCTGGGGTTGCTGCACCCCGGGAAGAGCACCGGAGGTGGCCAGGCCCCAGCGGGCATTTCCCTCCTTGCTTATGCAGCAGCTGTTTCTGGAGTGTGACTCTGTGGTGAGCCTTGCTCTGGAGATGGGACAGAGCCAGTGCTCTTGGGATGCACCTCGCAGTAAAGGAGACAGATGATAAGAACAAAAGGCAGCCATTGAGTAATGTAATTTCAGATGATCAAAGTGCTATGAAGAAAGCGGGAGGGTGGTGGGCGAGGAGGAGCGAGTTTAGATGGTAGGATTAGAGAGAGCCTCGGGGAGCAGCACCGAGGCAGGAACCTGCACGGTGAGAAGGAGCAAGATCTGTAAACAGGGGGGAGCCCACGGGAGGCGGCGCCGACTGAAGTGTCCTAAGGCAGCCGTGGTGTGTTTAGAGTTCAAGCTTGGCCAGGAGAGGACTGACCCGGGATGGATGTGTCAGAAAGTGCCAGGGTAAGCAGGAGCAGAGCCAAGGGCCCATGGAGCAAGGTCTCCCGCCCCCGGCACTGCTGACATTTGAAGCAGGCCATCTCCCGCGCTCTGTACGGCTCTGAGGTCAGTGCCCATCTCATCGATGTGGTCCTCCCAGGAGCACAGTCCTCATCTGGGCGACGTCACTTCGCTGCCAGCATTCTCAGATCTGCCTTCAGCCTCCAGAGCCACCTCGGGGGTTCCCGGTCCCCCGAGGACTCGCGGACTCCTCCCTTTCTGTCCCCCTCACTGACTCATCCTTCTCGGCCCTGCTCTTCCACACGAGAGTTCCCCAGGGTTCTGTCCTCGAGACAGTTTACATCTCAAGTCCAGACACCCTCCCAGGAAAGGTCCCCAATTCCCATCGCAGTAACTATCACTTCCCTGGGCATGACTCACACGTTGATTTTCTCAGACTTGGTATCTCTCTTGAGTTCTAGACCTCTAACCTGAACTTGCCCCCACTCCCCCACTAGGGATGTCACCAACAGGCCTCGCACTGGAGCTAGACAGCGGAAGGGCATCTTTAATTTGCTCCTTTTATCTTTTCCTCCAAATTCAGATGGGTCGTAGGATCTCTGTGGTTCTTCCGTCTTCCTGCAGCGTCTCATCTCCTGGGTCATCTTTCTATGGCCACGATCTGATGGTGTGAGTCCTCTGACTCCAAGTTATTAGTGGCTTTCCATTTCTCGCTGGTAAATCCAAAGTCCAGTCTCCATGGCACCCTACCTTGCTAAGCAACACCTGCTTCCTTCTCATCACTACTCTGGCTTTTGTTCCAGTCCCGTAGACACCAGCTATGGTCCCTGAAACACACCTTGTCTCTTTTCCTGTTTGTTTCCTCTGTCTGTAGTGGCTTCACCATTCATGCCCTTGTTTGGAATCGGCCCTTCCCCTTTTCCCGTCCCTACTTTGTGAAACCACACTCACTCTTACAGACCAGTTTTGAATGTACCTCTATCCACAAAGCCATCTTTCTGATGCCAGACAGAGTCCCCTGCTCCGTGTCCTCAGGGCCTTTGACTTGTCTGTTCCTCTTGCTCCATGAAGCCTCTTTAGTGTTGTAACCATGTCCCATCCATCCTGGGAGCCCTAAATTACCTGGTATTCTTCCTAACATTTTGTGTGTGCTCTGAAAAATGGTAGTTGAAGTAATGAACAATGAGTACCGATCTCCTGTGACCATCTCTGCTGCAAAGCTCCTCCGTGTTCTTCCATTTCTAAGATGCTGAGACCTTGGTCAAGCTCACCATCAGAATGCAGCAAGAGATGGAATTCTTTTCAAAGAACTGGATTCAAAAGAGCAATTTGGGCAGTAGAAATCAGGAATACATTTTCATAGAAATATTATGCCTCAGGTGTAAAATCCTTGGGTGAGAGAAAAAAATAAAAATAAAATATTATTATGAATACTTGGAAGACTATCGCAGACTGCCCAGGCAGGAAGAAAATATAACAGACATTTTCCCCATTCCAAGTTCAAGTATGGTGGCAATCAGAGAAATGAGATATCTACTATTTACTAAGGCTCTCCTCTGTTAAATGCAATTATATTAAAATACAGTTATCCAAGTAACCTTTAAAACCTGTAAATGGTAACGATTATGCTTCCTTGTTAACTTACTAGACAATAAGTCCTGTTGTATATGCAGACTCACCATACCTTCACACTGGTAGCTGGGTACATTGGCCACTTCCATCAGAGAAGGGGCAGCGTTTTTTTCTTACTGGAACAGATACCATGGCCACAGATTTGTCTTTCCAACACGTGGTGCTTCCGATCAAAACTGCCATCCGTGGACTCCCTGAATGCTTTCCCCACCATCACTGTACCCCACACAGCACTGCTTCTGATTAAGGAACTCACATGAAGTGCTGCAGGGGCCCATGCTCATGGGAGTCACTGGTCTTTCCCTGTTTCCCACCATCCTGCAGCTACTGGTTTGATAGAACGGTGGGAGGACATTTTGAAGCCTCTGTTATAGAATCAGTTTGGTGGCAGCACCTTACAGGGAGGGGCAAAGTTCTCCAGAGGCTGCGTGTGATCTGGGTCAGAGTCCAACGCGTGGTGCTGTTTCTTCCATAGCCATTAATCAAGGGGTGGAAAGGGGCGAGCACCACCCACCACTTTCCCTAGTGACCACTAGCCAAATCTGTGCTTCCCTCCCATGACCTTATGCCCTCTGGCCTAGAGGTCTTAACTCCAGAGGGAGGATTGCTTCCACCAGAAGACACAGCAATGATCCCATTGAACTGGGAGTTAAGACTGCCACCTGGCCACTCTGTACTCCTCAGGCCTCTGAGTCAACAGGCAAAGACGAGAGTCACCATGCTGGCTGGCGTGATTGACCCTGATGACCAAGGGGAATGGGTGGGAAGGGAGAGTATGTCTGGAATACAGGAGGTCCTTTAGGAGTCTCTAGGTATTACTAGGTCTCACGATTAAGGTCAATGAGAAACTACACCAACTCAACCCAGGCGGGCAGTAATGGCCCAGACCCTTTAGGAATGAAGGTTTGAGTCACTCAACAGTGAAGAATCGTAACCAGCCGAGATGCTGGCTGAAGGCAAGGGGAACGCGGAACAGATAGCGGTGGAAGGTAGCTACAAACACCAGTGACAGCGCACGGCCTGCTACAGAAATGAAGTTGTGTAGTGAGTGTTTCTTCCTTATTTTTGTTACGAATATGTTTGTGCATGTGTGTGTGCATGCGTGTATATGGCAAATATTTTTGTTTTCTTCCCTCTCTTATTCCTTTACTGTGTAACATGCATACTGACGTTATAGCAGAGTTTGTAATGTTTCCATCATGGTATTTAAGTGACAGTGTATGAAGGAAAAGCATCAGCATTACTCAGAGGCTCTCTCTCCTCTTCTGGGGAAGGGCCGAGTACATTCTTTAGTGTGTGCGGCAGAGCTGTAGCATGCTGGGCAGAATGATAACCTTGCTATTTTCCTCATGTGGAAATTCATTATGATTTAAGGTGGTGCGTATGGGTGCCAAGTTGACAAGCGGCAAAGTCATGAAGGTGAATTCTACGTGTCAGCTTGTCTAGGTCACAGGATGCACAGATGTTTGGTCAAACATTATTCTTCTGAATGTTTCTATGGTTTGGGAGGAGTTTAGTATTTAAATTGATCGACTGGATAAAGTAGTTTGCCCTCCCTAATGTGGGTGGGTCTCATCCAATCAGCTGAAAGTCAAAATAGAACAAAAGCCGACCCTCCCCCAGATACGAGGGCATTCCTCCTGCCTCACTGCTTTGAGCTGGGAAATCCTCTGAAATACTGGCTTCTCCAGACTGTTAGACCTGTGTCCTCAAGCTGAATCTGCCTGTGAGTCTCCTTATAGCTCCAATTTGCCAACTCTTCTGTTTCTTTGGAGAAACTTGACTAACTTAGTTATAAAAATAATTATTAAAAATTGTAAATAGTAAAAGTTATGATTCTTCATTAGCTCACTGGATAACAAGACCTACTGTGCCTAGCACTTCCATGTAGCAGACATGCAATGATTAATTGTTGAGTGAATGACTATCGATAGATGGCCAGATCGAGGAACCTACAGAAACGCCCCTTGAAGTGACAGAGAGAGACTGCCTCACACAGGATGTGTCACATTGTTTTCCTCTGTATTCCCTTTGCTGTCTGCTTGTGCCATCTGCAAGGCTCCAGGGCACTGTCTTTCCTGGAGGCAGCTGGCTCTGGCACTGCTGCGTGTCACCAGCCTGCAGCTACGTGGTCATACCTTGGTTCCTTCCAAGCCAAAGCCAAGGGCGCCAAAGGAGTAAGCCTCCACGGCTTGGTGTTTATGGTTGGTCTTCCCACAGAGGACAACAGGTTATACCCCATCAGGGACTCTACTCATTATTTAATGAATTCTTTTCTAAATATACTCACAGAAAGCACAAGTGGCTAAAGTCATTCTGTAACAAATGACAAAAAGTTTTATCCTTTCAAACCACCATTTTTGGCATGAATTAATTTACATATTCACCCTGGCGCAGACCCCAAGGAGAACTGGGAAATACAAAAAGAGAAACAAATGCGTTTCTGATCCTACAACACAGTTACACCCAGCACAGTACGGATACTTCAGGGTATTTGCCTCAGCGGTGTTCTGTATTTTTTGCATCATTTTTTTTCTCTGGTGGACTTTTGTCAAGGAGGATAGGAAAGGGGGACTGTACCTATTTGTAAGGATTCTAGCATATGCTTTCTCCTGTTTCCTTTATTGCTTAACTTTTATTATACATGTACATGTATATACAATGATTTCACTTATAAATCCCCTTTCAATGGCCACACGTTATCCCACCAATTAAACGGCACGTTCGCCCCACTGGATCTCTTCACTATCCCAGATAAGCCTGCCATGAACATCTCCATCCACACCTTTTTTCTCGTACAAACTTCATCTATAGGATGGCTTCCTAGAAGTGCAAACACTGCATCCAAGAATGGACATTCTTAAGGCCTTTCATACAAATGGCAACTAAGCTGCTCTCAGTGTTTCTTGTTTTAATTTAAGTTTTGATATTCTGGTAACTCACATATCTAACCAGTGGAAAATCCTGAAGTCTTAAATGCTATATTTTTTTCACATCAAACAAGTCTTCTTGGTGTTACCATTGGTGAGCAGGATCGCAGAGCACAACACGGCGGCTGAAAGACTGGCCCTGAGACCAAGCTCATGCCTCAGACCCCAGCTTGGCTCCCTCCCTGGGGCCATTATTTAGCCTCTCTGTGCCTGAGTCTCCTCATTTTTAAGTGGGAATAATACTAGATCTTAATACATATGGATGCTGGGTGGAATGAATTGCACTTGGTCAAGTAGTTCAACATAAAGCATGACTTCATTGTGGTAAATGTCATTTTAGTCACTAACGAAACAGTTTCCTAATTGTGATATTCCAAAACCTATTTTATGTGAAGCAAAATTTACCATCCTATTATTTGCTTTCTACTTCTACCTGTTTTCCTATTCCTTTTTCTCCACATTTGCATTCTTTTTCTCCATGTTTACACTCTTTCTGGTTTATGAAATATTTAAAATTTGTTCTGCTCTGGTCCCTCTGGGAATGTGTGGGCCACGGCTCATTCACTGCCTCTGCAAGCTTGTCCAGAGATTGAGGCTGCTTTTCTGACTTACCCAAAGCTAATATAAATTAGTACTTTTTGCCTCATCTCAGGTAATGCAAGAACATCTTCTTCTTTTCCAACTTATTCGCTATTGTTGTCATTTTAATTGTATCCACTTTTATATTCTATTCAATCATTATTTCGATCATTATTATGGATGTGTACAGTCAAGATTTATTTTAATTTATACTCTTATTTGCCTTTTATTGTTCTTTGCCCTTTCTGCATTGTGCAGGCGCCCTCTGGGATTGTTTTCCTTTCTCCTGGAGAATACCTTTTCCATTCTCTCTAGGCAGGTTCACTAGTGATGGCTGTTTTTGTATGAAAATGCTTTTATTTTGTCTTCATTCTTGAAGGCTATTTGCACCCAATACAGAATTATAGGTTGGAAGTTAACTTTCAGGATTTGTAAAATGCCTTCTGATTCCTATTTTTAAATTTTTATTATTTTATTTTATTACTATAATTTTTCAGTTTTCATGGCAACATGTGAATCTAATGTTTCTTCTTTAATGTTTCTTTTTTCTGTGGGCCCCTTTTTAAGATTTTCTCCTTATCTTTGGTTTTCAGCCATTTTCTTATTTTCTCTAATGGGATTTTCTCTGTATTTATGTTGCTTAAATTAACTCTATGGCTTGATATATTCTGCCAGTTTGGAAAGCAGTCGATGCCTCTGCATATACAGTACGAGGTCTGACAGTTAAGTTTGTGAATTTGCCACTGTGTGCTTTATTGGCAGCACTGTACAAACAACTTGTAAGGTTTCCTAACCTTGGTGTATCAGTCTCCTAGTAGTGTTTGTGTCAGTGTATGGCATTCATTATTATTATTGAATTAGACCAACAAAAAAAATTCATAAATTTCTTGTTAAACTTTGCAGGAGTGGAGGTGAAATCAGAGACATGTTAGTCCAAGTTTAGGGGGATGGTGCTATGAAGAAAATGGCAATGTACAAAAGGATTAAATGTTTTTCTGAAGTGAGAGAAAGCCTCATTGATGACAAGAGGGCAGGGCAGCCAGTAACAAGCAGAACAGGTGAAAACATCTCAAAAATTTGTTCAGTTGTGCATGAAAATCACTGGCTGACTATAAGAATCATAGCAGATCAAGTAAACATCAATGGAAAAACAGTTATGAAAATCTTGGCCAACAACTCATGGCTCTTGCATTACAGCAAGGTACCAGCTCACACAGCACTGTCTGTGAAGGAGTTTTTAGCCATTAACAAAATAACTGTGCTGGAAAACCCTCCCTATTCATCTGATATGACCCCCAAAGACTTTTTCTTTACCCTAGGATAAAGGATATATTGAAAGGAAGATATTGTAATGACATTTAGGGCATTAAGGATAATATAAAGACAGTTTTGATGATCATTCCAAAAAAAGAGTCCCATGTTAAAGGGTGGACTAGGTGGTGATATTGATGCATATCTTCCCAAGGGGAGTATGTTCAGCAATGAGATATGTAGCATTGTTTTCTAGGACAAGCTTAATTGTCAGGCCACACTGGGATGCCATTCTCTTTCTTTTATTCTTCTGGAAAAAACCTCATGACATCTATGATGGAGTGTCTGTCACTTACTCTTCATCTTGTACTTTATCATCTTGTTTTCTCCTTAAGCCTCTTGGATATTTTCTTTGCATCTATCTTTCAATTTACAGATCTGCTCCTGTTCTTTAATATACTTCAATCTTCATATTGTTTCTATTCTAGTTATTGCATTTTCAGTTCTAAAACTTTCTTTGCTTATCCTTAAGAGTTACCAACTATTCATCAAAATTACTAAACTTTTCTTATACATCCTTAGCTATTTAGACGTCCTTATTTTAAATTCTGTGCTTGATAGCTATTATCTGGAGCTCCTTCAGGTCTGTTTCTATTGTTCATTCTAAATTCCCTTCGATGGCTTGGTATTTTTGATTGTCTTCCTCACATATATGAAAAATTATGAAAATGATTTAAGACTTTCTTTTCTTAAAGAGATGATTTACGTTTGCTTGTTGCTAGTGACCAGAAGCACCAGCATTCTAGGATCAATTTCAAGGACTGAGATGATCCTAAAATAAGCTTCCGTTCCAGGAGAGCTATTTTACTTCTCATGTGTATTTGCCTGTCTCAATCAAAAGCCTCCATGCTTACACAGAAATATCTTAGTGGGTCCTGGGCTCCATTTTTCTTTCACTTACTTTCTGAAGCTGGAAAAAGCCCTAAATAACTTTCTTCTCAAGTTCTCAGCCACCTCTTCCAGTGTTGGCATTTCTTAAAACTCACCCCAAATGCTGGGATCATCTCTCTGTGTTTCTGTCTTCTCTAAAACTTGGCGTTGTAATTCTTTACTGTGTTGAGAGCTCTCCAATGCCTTCAACTGGATGATGACAACAATGATGTTTGTTTGTGGGGTGTGTGTGTGTGTGTGTGTGTGTGTGTGTATGTGGTGTCCAACTTTCTAGTTATCTTCAGCGGAGAGTTGTTCCAAATCACCTGGATCACTGGTCTACTATTTCAAGAAGTAGAAGCCTGGAATTTATTTTTCAAAAGTACATATTTCTTCAGATTGTCATTATGAAAAAAGATCCAGGAAAAAAATTATATTTAATTTCAACATTTCCAAACATACTTTACTGCAGATTCCTTTGTTTTTCTGAAGCAGCTCATGGAACAAATGTTCCATGGCATCTCAATTTACAAAAGTCTTGGATTTCAAAAGCCTATTGCTAAGAATTATGCTTTTAAGTTCAGAGTGGTGTTAAACAAGGAACCATTGTATTCACTTTTATGCAAAGTTAAGTTACAAGAGGAGAACTATGTTTGATAGCTCTGTTATGACTCATCCCACTCCATGTAACATTTGTCATTCTCTCACCACTTTCTTTTAAGAAAAAATTATTTCTACTTTTATTTTCATTGTAATGACATGCAGAGGGAATATGGGATTGGTCAAGGAGCATCCTTGAGTCAGGTTCATAATGACATTTTATAAAAGTTGTATTTTAAAATGAGTATAGATGCATAGGAATTAAAAAAATAATGCATAGAGTCTTGGGTAACCTTCACCCAGCTTCCCCTAACGATACCCCCTTAAATAACAGGAAAATAACAAGACCAAGAAATTAACATTGTTACAACACTCTCTACTGGACTGCAGACCTTGTTCAGTTTTCACCACCTTTCACATGTATTCATCTGTGTGTTTCTACATGTATGTGTATGCACATGGACAAGTCTATGCAACTTTATCTAGAATATAGATTTGTATAACCACCAACATGACTATAACATACAAAACTGTTCTGTGATCACAAAGGAACCCCGTTATATTACCTTCTTATAACTATATCTGACCATCCTTGTCCCCTGGCAACCACAATGTGTTCTCCATATGAATAATTTTGTCATTTTAAGAATGTTATGTAAACAGAATCAAATAGCATATCACCTTTTGAGATTTATTTTTTTCACTAAACATAATGCCCTTGAGGTCCCTCAGTAATGGACCTCAAGGGCATTTTCACTCATTTTACATCTTTTCTACTTTTATCCTTGGAAGATTCCATTCTTCTTTTTTTAATAGAATGAGAACATAAGACACATGGAAGGCAAGAAACTATCAAGAATCATGCTTAGAACTAATGACAGCTTCCTTGATGTTCTAGTTCAAAGTTATTCACAACAGATTTTGTTTCTCCAAGACTGCCCTTCTTTCCTTCTGCCCAGTTAGGAAAAGATCAGCTAAAGATCATGGTAGATAAGAACAATCCACAGAGGATTTACCCAGAAGTTGACTCTATGAAAATCAAGTGTTTGACTTTGCCTGAAGCAACTAGTACATTTTTATACACTAGTAATAATTATTGGGCTGGTAACTTGGAAATAACGCACATGCCCACTGTTGAAAGAACATTCACATCTAAATAATATATCTAAACTCTTAGCTCTAGAGTCGATTAATTAAAAATGAGGAATAAATTCATTGGCTGTGTTTACAAGTGATATTTCCTAGCCTTCATCTTTATTTTCTTTTACCTTTGGGGGTTTACATTAAGGTCACCAAGTTTTGAATGAGCCTGACAAGTATTCAATGGCTTTTTTTCAGTGGCATAAAAACTTACTAGAGGAAGCAAGTATGTTTTTGTCAAGGCCAAGAGCAGATATTAACAATCCCAGGTCTATACAATCCCATAAGAACTCTTGAAGACTCTTTGAAGAAATTCCTAGATACACAGAAACCCAACATATCTCTGTAGACACATTTTCCCAAGCAACCTTGTCCCAGGGCCGTCCAGTTTGGACTGAGGGAGTAGGTCACTCTAGTCTTTACTACTCTAAGCTTTTCTTGCCTGAAACCCAGGAGAATATCTGAGGACCAGGAGGCCCTTTTTAGCTTTATCTGAGTGCAAATTAGAATGTTCCAAAAGCATTTGGAATGGGTAGAATTTAGGGACAATAAGGGACATGCCATTGCACGGTATATTACATGTCTGGGTTCCCCAGGCAAACATCCCACTGGAGTTATACTGTGTGGAAGAATACAAAACTCTATTCTTGGCACAGCAAAGGTAGCCTAGCAATTTTAGCCTAAGAAACCACAACTAGGTTTTTAAAAACATTAATATCTCAAGCATGTTCTCTCCCAAACCATCGTAATATTCATCTTCAGAGATGTGCTGAATCCTACTGCTAGGGTTGTGGTTGAATGAAGTATTTCCCCTGTAGATATAAGGGTTAATCTTTTATTTGTGGAATACGCTCACACAGTTTATTCATGTCTGTAACAACAGTAACTTGCTCTCCGTTTCTAAATGTTCTTTTAGTTCATTTAGTCCTTTTCCTTCCATAGTTTTTCACTGTAGTTAGAGTTGCTTTTATTTTAACTTATTGGCTATTTACCTTGTAAGGTATTCCTACCAGTTTTAAACACAGTAAGCATGACAGTGTCTTACAGTAGATACGCAAGCTGGAAGGTATTTGTCTAAAACGAGTTAAATTTCAAAGATTTTGATATTCTCCTGTTAATAGCTGCTTTTTCCATCAAATCCGGGAAGCTGTGTTAAAATCCCTAATGAAAGAGAGTCAGCTACTGAGAAGAAAGATCTTTTTTAACGCTCTCAATTTAGGATATGGAAAATTTAAGTTGCAAAAAAACTAGGTTGAATATGCCCATTTTTGAAGATAATGTGCCCTTGGCAAAAGGCAACATCTTTTTTCTAGTAAATGAGCTTAAATAAGCCTTGTTAAACACACACACATATTGGGTATGTTGGGCTTCAAATACCTCTTAAACAAATAACATTTGGGTGAGCTAACTGTAAAGGTGCCAATTGTGTATTAAATTTTCCTCTAAATAAGGAACTCATGGATATAAAAAATAAGGGGGAAAATTCACAGTTCTTTCTCACACTATGGGGAGGAGGCCACCCACCCAGTTTGGGGATCCTGTATCCATCATTTTCAAAGTAGATCAAAGACCTTAAAAACTAAAAGCTGACAATCTAGGGATACTTTTTAACCCAAGGGGAGAAAACCACTTTACAGTTTCCACCACCCTTAGGAAGGTAATTAATTATATTGGAAGGGAGGAGGCTTCCAAATTAAATAGAAACCATATTAAGTGAATATATTATTCCTCATTTCATACTTGGTATAAAGGACAGAGAGCTCCATGGCAATGAATGGGAAAAAGCGGCATGGGAAGTAAACATTTTCAAGAATCTATTATTGAAGTTCATAATTTGACAATAAAGTCTTCTCAATGATGCCAAAGTTCCTAATGGTCATCGTTTGCACCAAATGACCATCCATGCCCAGAAATATCATAAGATAAAATGGAAAGTGCTGCCTCAAAAGACCATCAACAGGGAATCTGCCTGGAGAATCCCAGCCCATCTCACAATGCGATCACTTTATCAACTTTTCTCTTGGAATGTGCTGTCCAAAGATGAGATTGTCTTGACTTGTAGGAACAATAAACAATCTTGAGAGATTAAAATAAATGACTTCAGGCTTCTTTTCATTTTCAGCAAACCCTTTGTGAGAATAAAAGAATCACTCTCCTTAAATAACTATAGAATTACATCACTGATCAGCTATGTCCCCAGTGGATGAGAACTCAAGGTGAGACATGGCATGCAAAAGGAATTGTTTCTTTCTAAAACCCCTCAGTAATTAAAAGTTCCAGACAAAGGACCTTCTGTCTCCAGGCCCTGCACCGCCCTACTCCTCTCCACAACAATAGGAAAAAGATCAAAATGTTGGGTTGAGAGTGTGAGACATGGTTCTGCATATATTTTCTCTCTGTGGAAGGTTAATCATGAAAATATTAGTTGTGGGTGGAAAGTAGTTTAGGCTGAAGTGTTTACAAATATTTAAAATGTTAAATATTTTGGGAAAATCCATTTCAGGGGCACTTTTTCTCCTGTTATTTCACAGTGGATACTAATTCATCTTGGAAACACTTCTTGGGCTGGCTTTGTGCTAAGTTTCCTGCAGACCACTTCGGTCACCAATACCTTGCGAAAGAAATATATTAAGGATATCTTCTGCCCAGTGGACAGTGACTGTCAAGGTAGTTGAACATGACAGGTGGGAGTCTAGATAGCTACTCTTTGCATAGTGAAAAATGTGCAGCAGCCAATTAATAGGGTTTGCTAAGATTTGCTTTGGGGAAAAAAGCGATTAAAATTGTGCTCCTAAACTAGTTTATTACATATGTCACTTTGGAGGATGATACAACATTTTGTATTTTCAGGTCAAAACGCTTTTAACCAGCTGTTAACTAGTCTGGGAATAATGATGATGAAGAAGATGAAATTAATAATGGCTAAAAGAGAGAACTTACTCTGTGTCAGGTCCCTGCCTAACATTTTATCTATAATTCCAAGTTACATTTAGCAATAATTCTTTGAGATACATACAAGTATTAACTTCATGAAGAAATAAATTCCTAAGTCTTATGTGCACATGGACATGGGACCAGAAAAGGAACACAGCTGAGCTAGAAGTCTGACGGTCTGGGCCCTTCACTCACTCTCTGATGCTGGTACAAAGCAGTGCCACTTTGAAGTTGTTACATGAAGGCTTTGTCAAAGTCCCTTCCATCTGAAAAAAAAGGACAGTCAGACACTGCTGCTTCTTCCAAACAGACAATTTTCACTTACTTAATCAGTTGCCAAAAACAAAAAGAGAGAAAGAGGAGGTACAGAGAGAATAAAGATAAGAAAACAGCTTTTAAAAAGAAGCACAGACCGACATAAATTGTAAAAAAAAAAAAAAAGACCCTGAAACTCTTTGTCTGCTATTAGCCAGTTAGTGGCAGACAGGAGATCATAATTTAGGTGAGAGTTTAATCAATTTTAATAGTTAAAAGATTTGGTTGGGCTTGGTGCCCATAGCCCAGTGGTTATGGCGCCGGCCACATGCACCAAGGGTGTCTGGTTCTAACCCAGCCCAGCCAGCTAAACAACACTGACAACTGCAACAAGAAAATAGCTGGGCATTGTGGCGGGTGCCTGTAGTTCCAGCTACTCGGGAGACTGAAGCCAGAGAATCGCTTAAGCCCAAGAGTTTGAGGTTGCTGTGAGCTGTGACGGTGTAGTGCTCTACTGAGGGTGACACAATGAGACTCTGTCTCAAAAAAAAAAAAAGATTTGATTGGAAAGGTAGTGAAAGGTTGGTTCATTTTTATAATTTTTGACAAAGTAGATTGGTAAGGCAGTAAAATTCGTTCAAAGCTTTCAATATATACATAAACACGCTATTCCCAAAGCATTATGATTCTATAGCAATGTTTTAATGAATTACATTTGATTAAGTTTCCAGAGCAGCCATCCAAAGAAAATACACACATGGTCTTTAATTGTCTGTATTCAAAACTGCAAGGTTTTTTTTTTATATTTCTGGGTGAAAAAATGTATTTTATTTTGTATAAATATAGGCATATTTTTCATTTTTATTCTTTTTTGAGACAGAGTCCTGCTCTATTGCCCTGGCATCACGCTAACTCACAGCACATCAGACTCCTAGGCCCAAGTGATCCTCCTGCCTCAACCTCCTGAGTAGCTGCAGCTACAGGTACCCCCACCATACCTGGTGAATTTTTCTACTTTTTATAGAGATGGAGTCTTGCAATGTTGCTCAGGCTGGTCTCAAACTCCAGACCCAAGTGATTCTCCTGCCTCAACCTCCCAGAGTGTCAAGATTATAGGCATGCGCCACCCACCTGGCCAAAAAGTATATTTTAGCCAAGTATATATTTATCCATGGTTGCGTTTCTAGAAGCCCAGTCTGGTCACCCTGCCAACAGGGACGAACTGTAAATATGTGGAAGGAAATTTTATAAATATTTTTTTTTGCTTCATTAAAATCAATTTAAGGATGTGCAAATAGAAAAAATAAATACTTAATAGGACTGCTAAATCACCATCCTTCTTGCCAAATGATTTATTGAACTACAGTAGGACTATACACGTGAAAACCTGTCAGTAATCACAGCATGTAAACCAAACCACGCACCCTCATCAGACTTCCTCATCAAAAGCAAAAAAGGATATTTTGGAATCCAGGTGTAATTTCCAGACACAAAAGAAAGTCAAGTGATTTTCCAAGGCAGAACCATCAGCTGTTTTGGCAGTGTTTTTGCCTTTTCCTGAGCTGGAGAACAGAGCCCACAAAAAGAAGATGTTAGGAAGGAAATTTTTGAAGTTATAACATTAAAAAATGTATTCAACTTTATTTAATTCATTTTATTTTATCTCAAATAGTAAATTCTTAATGTCTTTTCCTCGAGCTAAGATAATTTTAAAATTTTCCTCCATGTTGAAAAGACAACCCCTACCTCCAAGCATTATGGGAGTCAACATGATGTAGTGGACATACATCAGGGAGCATCCAGCCTGCACTGCCCCCACCAGCAGTGGGGTTGCACGGGCTTTTCCTCAGTAAGATCAGCCTTACTGACTACACTCCTGTCATCACATAATGAAAGAGGTTGATCTAGGTCTGTGCTTGCCAGTAGAGTCACCTGGGAAGACTTTAAAACTCCAGACACCCAGGACACATCCCAGTCCATCTAAACTGAAGTCTCTATGGTGGGACGCAGCTATCCCCATTTTTTTAAAGCTGCCTGGTGATGCCAATGTGAAGCCAAGCTTGAGACCATTGATGTAGATGTTGTGCTTTCTAGACATGCCTGGTGATTTCTTCAACTGCTTCTTATGCCTCTGGCCTGGGGATTTGGATATGGTCAGTCTGGGTTGAGTCCTAAGGGTCTGTGTCAAACTAATTAACACTGCTGATTTTTAGTCATCTAGGGGCACAAGGAGCTGTCTGAAAGTCCTTCCAATTCCAGCATTTCTTTAACTTTCTTTGACTTTCTGCAAAGCCTTCCTGCGGAAATGTTATTCTGAAGCTGAAGTTATTGGCGAAGACTTGATGTCAGGAATTAGCACTCTGACACTTAACCCAGTTTCCTTGATACCATCACAGACCATGACAACCATACAGGGCGCTGGGAGTCATCCACCCAAATTCTCAGCAAAAAACAACAATGAGAGGTCCTCCAAAGTCACATAGCTGCTGAGTGCGAAAGCCAGAGCAGGATCCAGGCTCCTGGCCCCTGATCCGACTCTATTCTCCTGGCCTCTGCAACATTCTTGTGCCTCAGTCTTCCCAGCTGTAAAATAGGGACAAGAGTGTTACCTACCTTACCTTCCTTTGAGGGTTGTTCTAAAAAGAGCTGACACAATGTCTGCAGGGCTTATGAGCACCTTTGATGAGAGGCACTGTAGTAAGTACAAAGCTCTGTAGATGTGGAAAGGAAATTTTTCATATAAACAGACAGAAACAATAGGAAAAAAGTACTTCCGTTATCTCTCTCTCTCTCTTTTATATCCCTGGCCCCCTTTTCTTGTTCATTTTTGTCAGCATTGTACCAACAGCAGGTTGACCTGGTCATGAAAGGAAGACAGAAGGCTCAGCATGGACAGGACAGAGGACCATTCTGAATGACCTCCCCCTGCGTTACTGTCCCAGCCACGTTGTGAATAAATGAATCCATGGCTCTGTGAATTAACAGTCCCTGTCATAATGCTCACACAGCTAAGACTATCACACAGGGGTCAGGCTCCCAAATCCTCATTCTTTCTGCAGCATCACATGGCCTTCCTGTAACATGAACTGAGGGCTAGTTCTTTCTGAACCATTTCTCTAGCTCCTAAATAAGTAGGTTTCTGGAAAGGCAAAGTGGTCTGAGATTGGCAAAGAGATCATGGTCAAAATATTGAACAGTTCACCTGCCACAGCCCAGCCAGTAGGGACAAATGCTGATTGTAAAACCGCCAGTTGCCACCAGAGGAATCCTGGATAACATACAGGACCTCCATGAACTTTGAATTTCAGGTAAACAACAAATCACTATTGTAGTAGAAGCAATCCTTGGGACGTACGTATACTGAGAGAGATTTCTGTGTACAGCTGAAGATCTGAGCTTCCAGCCTGATCTCAGACATGTGAGCACAGCACTGCTGGGGACAGTTCACAAGCTCTGGCTGGGTCTCAGAGGCTGGTTATCTGTGAAAATGTAAAAGTGTAGTGGGACACTGTTGACTTAGAGTCAGTGCCCAAAATGATCTGTTTTATTCGCAAAGCTGGATCAGTGGTAGCTGGAGCAAGACTCTCCCCTGGTCTGTCTTTATGTCCTGCACCTCACTGTGGCTCCTGTGCGGCCTATTCTGATTTAATTTTTATTATTAGTGAATGGTACCTCTAGCTAATACCGCCCTCTTGTTTAAAGGGCAAATAATGTAAGATTTATTTATTTATTTATTTATTTATTTTAGAGACAGAGTCTCACTTTATTGCCCTTGGTAGAGTGCCGTGGCGTCACACAGCTCACAGCAACCTCCAACTCCTGGGCTTAGGTGATTCTCTTGCCTCAGCCTCCCGAGTAGCTGGGACTACAGGCACCCACCATAATGCCTGGCTATTTTTCTGTTTTTGCAGTTTGGCCAAGGCCAGGTTTGAACCCGCCACCTTTGGTATACGGGGCCGGTGCCCTACTTGAGCCACAGGCGCTGCCCAAGACAGGATTTCTTATATAGGAAAGAATACAGAAAATCACCAGAGCTTCAGGCAGAAGGAAAGACTTGAGTCAGAAAATATCCTCTTCACCTGGGTTTGGAAATTATTTTCATGGAAATATGAAGGACACTCCAACTGTTGAAGTCTAGAAACACTTGTCAGCCCTTAGTTTATTGGACTTTGCAGCATTTTACAGTTTACCACTTCCCTCCTTTTTGAAACTTTCAAATTCCTGGGTGTTTGGGTATCTTTTGGATTATGGCTTCTTGGTCTCTGTGGCCATTTCTTCCCCTGATTTTCAAATCCTGGTGCCCCTTAATGTTCTGACTTTGGTGCATTTTTCTTCTCACTGTATATTCTACCTGAGAAATCTTACCGACTTTCAGTGTTTACTGTCGTCTGGATGCTGATGAGCATGGAACTGTCGCTTTTCCCACATCCAGCTACCTCTTGGATATCCCCACTTGAAAATCCTACAGGCCAGTTAAATCCAAGGAAGTCCAAAGAACATGTTGAAGCCTACTTATCCTGCCTGATTTGTTGTTCTCCCAACATGATGCAAATCCTTGAAACATAGGAAAATTTAGACATCTTCCTAGAGGAGATGAAAATTGCCTCAGCTCACTGAGGTAGCTGCACAATCCTTCCTTCTAATTGGTATGGGATTCTCTGATGTAGAAAGAGATAATTTGACATTTGGCCCTAGCCTTACAGTTTGAGTCTTGAGCAAGAGATAGGAATAGACACATCTGACTGTATTCCAAGGCATGTTAAGAAAAGTGCAATAGCAGAAAAATAAATGATAATTAAAACTTCAGAGAGAATGAGCTTGATTCTGCCAGGAGGGGTGGCAGAGGGGAATAGAGTGATGGATGCTTCACAGTGATGGAGGCTTTTGAACTGGAACAGGGAGGTGAGTGGGACTTGGATGGGGCAGGCTGGTAGGAAATTGGCTGAGCCCTTATGGGAGATAAAGCCAGTCTACAGGAAGAAATGTGGCTTGGTATGTCTGGTGGGAGACAGGATGAAAATAGCAGGTGTCAAGGTGGAGGTCAGAACTTGAAGTATCTTGAATACCACCATGGGAAATTTGAGATTTATTCTGTAAATAAGAACAACTCATTGAAGCTGTTAATTAGGGTAGTGACAGGATCGGAATCATATTTAGTAACACTCAAGGAGTTTTATGCATCTAATGTTTGCATGCGTTTTTTATAAGTTGTTCCTGGGCTGGGCGCAGTGTCTCACAGCTGTAATCTTAGCACTCTGGGAGGCTGACGCCAGTGTATTGCCTGGGCTCAGGAGTGTGAGACCAGAGCGAGACCCCCGTCTCTATAATAGCCGGGCATTGTGGCAGGCGCCTGTAGTCCCAGCTACTGGGGAGGCTAAGGCAAGAGAATCACTTGAGCCCAAGAGTTTGAGGCTGTTGTGAGCTATGATGCTATAGTACTCTACTGAAAGTGAGAAAATGAGACTCTGTGTCAAAAAAAAAAAAGTTATTCCTGGGCATCTCAGAGTAAGAGAAAAGGAAAAGATCCTGGGAGATCACCTATCCTTGTTCTTACTTTGAAAGGTATGGTTTTTATATTTTATTTTATTTTTTAGCTTTTTTAAAAAATTAAATCATAGCTGTGTACATTAGTGCAACCATGGAGTATATTTTAAAATAAGAAGATAATTGTTATTCTTGGACATTAACCTGCCACCATCTAGCCATGGGAGTCTTCTTCCTCAAACTCTTCTGGTGCTGTCTTTTGTTAAAAATGAAATGTGAGGCTGTGTGTAGTGGCTCATGCCTGTAATCTTAACACTCTTGTAGGTGGAGACCAGAGGATTACTTGAAGTTAGGAGTTCAAGACCAGCTTAAGCAAGAGACTCTGTCTCTAAAAAAAATAGACAAATTAACCAAGTGGGGTGGTGGATATCTGTTATCCCTGCTACTTGGGAGGCTGGAGCAGGAGGATCACTTGAACCCAGGAGTTGGAGGTTTCCGTGAGCTATGATGACACTGCTGCATGTAAGAGAGTGAGAACCCTCGTCTCAAAAAAAAAAAAAAAAAAGCCAGTGAAATGTGTGTCACTGTGTTCTGAAGCTGGGAGGAAAAAAATATACATTAAACAAACAGGAGAAGAAAGCACAAAGAAAAACCCACCAACAGCCATGCATGGCAGGTGTACAAATTCTTCCTCACTCAACAGCCCTCCCCACCCTGACATCCTGTAACGATGCTGAGTCTGGAATAGAACATGAGTAAAGAGGGGTTTTCTCCGAGCATAGTACACAAAATTCTTTTAATGATTTACACTCCAGGGCCTCTCTCTGACAATTCCTTGCTTCTCCAGTGGGAAGCAATCTCTTCATCCTCTGCTTTCATGATTCTGGTGCCTGTGAAGTTCTCAGGGCATTTGTTACCACAGTGCCTATCAAACCCCAAGGCCACGGTGCCCAGCACAGGGCTCTGGTGTCCAGGTCCCTTAGGGGAGTAATCTGCAAAATACGCTCTGTCTTAGAGGATGTAAAGAACAATTTTATGAAGAGTGGGAAGAAAATATTAGATCTTCTATTTATGCTTATTTTTAACCCCAAATAAGAAAGAAATTAAGGTTTATTATTCATAAAGTATAGATTGGTAAGACTATATACATATAAAATATAAAAATACAAATAAATGTTTTAGAGTGAAGGCAATATCTGTGGGATTGGATAAAACATGTTTGGGGACCACTGTTCTAATGCTGAACTTAAGATTGTTGCTTGAAAATTAATCAACTTAAAAAAAAGATTTAGCTTTAAATAGGAAAATTCACTGGCAAAGAAACAGCTCAGTCATTCATTCCTTCTTACCTACAAACAAATACAAATATTAAACAGTGTCTTCTATTTGTCGGGCAGTGTGCTAGGGCCTGTGACTTATTCTGTTGTTCAAAGATGATACCCTGGCTCGGCACCTGTAGCTCAAGCAGCCACGTAGACCCGAGCTGGCGGGTTCAAATCCAGCCTGGGCCTGCCAAACAATGACAACTACAACCAAAAAACAGCCAAAAGTTGTGGCGAGCGCCTGTAGTTCTAGCTACTTGGGAGGCTGAGGAAATTAAGCCCAAGAGTTGGAGGTTGCTGCGAGCTGTGATCCCACAGCAGTCTACTCAGGGCAACAGCTTGAGACTCTGTCTCAAAAAAAAATAATAATAATAATATTTATTTATTTATTTATTTATTTTTTGAGACAGAGTCTCACTATGTCACCCTAGGTGTCACAGCTCACAGCAACCTCAAACTCTTGGGCTTAAAGGATTCTCTTGCTTCAGCCCCCAAGTAGCTGGGACTACAGGCGCCCACCAAGATGCCTGGCTATTTTTCTGCTGCTGTTGTCATTGTTGCTTAGCTGGCCCAGGTGGGGTTCGAACCTGCCAGCCTTGGTGTATGTGGCCAGCGCTATAACCACTGTACTACGGGCACTGAGCCAGATATCCCTTATGTTGAAGAGATTTCAGCCCACACAATCTACCAGCAGGATGGCAGTGAGAAGCGTGTGGTGAAGGAGGCACTCTTTCTGCCTCCTGCAGATGGAGCTGAGATTTGGGCAAGACTTTTCCGCAGTATCTTTTGACACACATATCAAAGACCTTTAACAAGGTTGCACTTTAGAAGCAACAGGTCCGCTTTCGCACAATTTTCTGAAGTCAAATTAAAAGATTTTTGCAGATATTTTGCTGCAAGAACGATTATCCCATCATTTCTAATGTTAAAAAATTAGAAACAACCTCAATGCCCAACCCCATGAAATTGTATGTGCAGTATGTGTTATATCCATTCCGTAAGATACAACCCAACCATTAAAATTGGATATGTAAATGCATATTTAATTACCTTGAAAGTTCTTTATAACATTTTAACATTAAAATGCGTTCAGTACTATGTAGTACATAATACAGAATGATTCTTTTTTTTTTTTTTTTTTTTTGCAGTTTTTGGCTGGGGTTGGGTTTGAACCCGCCACCTCCAGCATATTGGGCTGGCGCCCTACTCCTTTGAGCCACAGGTGCTGCCCCAGAATGATTCTATTACTATTTATCCATATAGAAAAAGATTGAGGTGAAACATGCTAAAACTTTTTAGTTTTAGTTTTAAAATTAACAGTATGAAGTCTAGTTTTTTTTTGTTTTAGTTATGTATAGATTGGCATAACCACCACAACAGTTAGGGCAAACAGTTCCATCCCCTCACACCGTCTGCTGCTCTTTGGAATCACTCCTTCCTTTTACTTTGAACCCCTGGTGACCATAGAGATGTTCTCTGTTGTAATAGTTTTGCCTTTTCCAGAATATCATATAAACAAAATCATATAGTACCTAATTTTGGAAAAAAAACCACTTCTTCTGCTCAACATAATGCTTTTGAGATATGTGTAGTAACAATTGTTTTATATTGAGGAGTAATTTAATTATGTGGCTGTACCACAGCTGTTTATTCATTCACTTGTTGAAGAATATTTGAGTTCTTTCCACTTTAGGAATACTATGAATAGAGATGCTATAAACATTTGCATGCAGGTTTTTATGTAAACATATGTTTCACCACGGCATAGGGTAAGTGTACATTTTATTTTATGAGAACCTGCTAAACTACTTTCCAGAGTATTTCACCTTTTTATTTACCTATCAGGAATGCATAAGGGTACCGGTTGCTCTGTATTCCTGTTAGCACTTGTTATGGTTAATTTTTTTAAAATAATTTTATTAAATCATAATTGTGTACATTGGTGCAATCATAGGGCAGAATGTGCTTTATATACAATCAGAAATATTTTGATCGTACTGTTAGAGATAGCCTTCATGGCATTTTCTTGATCACTATATAAAGACATTGATACTCTAAAACTTTTATTTTAGCTATTCCAATAAGTGTGAAGTG